>MU225240.1:10191417-10230606 GCA_018584345.1 Thuja plicata
CCCATCCCTAAGGATATCATTAAAGAACCTAGTTTCTGATGAAGACTATAGAGTAGCAAGGCTCAGTGAGCTAGAGTTACTAGATGAACGAAGGCAACATGCTTTCGACCACTTACAAGGCTATCAGCATCGCCTTAGAAGGAACTATCATAAGAAGGTGAAGCCACAAACATTTGAGGTAGGAGACCTTGTCCTCATGGAAAATCAGAAGAATCAAGCAGAGCGAGTAAAACCCAAAAAGTTTGAGCCTAACTGGCTAGGACCATTTGTTATTGTCAGCTCTACTCAGAGTGGGGCATTCATACTAGCAACACTAGAAGGAGATCAGCTCCCCGGCTACATCAACAGCATGCACCTAAAGAGGTTCTACCCTTAAAGGTCTCTATGTTTAAGGCATTTATCTACATATCTAGAAAATAATAAAAAAATAAAAAATAATACAAAAGTTACCCTGGTGAAAACCTAGCAATCAGGCGCCTTGGCGACAATAAAAAAAAAGAAAAAAAAAAAAAAGTAAAGAGAAAAAAGCATCGCTCTCTCAGTGAAAACCTGGCAATCAGGCGCTATTGAGTAGGTACCTTGGTGAAAACCTGGCAAACAGGTGCCAAGTGTTCAAAACTAGCTTCACCATCAATGAGCTCCAAAGGCTTGAGCCCACTTCAAAATGCAAGACTGACTATCCCAAGAAATATCTAGAAGTGCAAACCCCTCTGAGCACCAAGCACTTACCCATGGTTAATACTGGTCCACCAGACTAGGGGGTGATTCTAAATGTCCTAAAAAATCCTAAAAAGATCAAAAATCAAGAGAAAATCAATCTTCATCAAAAACATTCAAAAAATTACAAAATCCCAAAGCAATAAAACCAACTCGGTTATCAAAGAAAGCAAGGGGCAAAAGCGCCCATTCAATC
Source organism: Thuja plicata (assembly GCA_018584345.1). Taxonomy (NCBI): domain Eukaryota; kingdom Viridiplantae; phylum Streptophyta; class Pinopsida; order Cupressales; family Cupressaceae; genus Thuja; species Thuja plicata. The sequence continues at coordinate 10,192,331 of MU225240.1, forward strand.
AATTGTCACAATCATTAGCTTTGCAAATTGGCATTAGGCCCATCTGACATAGCTTGATCAGCTGCCAAATTGATCAAATCAAAATCTATTAATAAAATTGTCACAATCATGAGCTTTGCGAAGAAGCATTGGGCACATCCGACATAGCTTGATCAACTTCCAATATGATCAGAAGAATCAAAACTATCAATCATTACTATCACAATCATGAGCTTTGCGAACAACCATTTGGCCCATCTAACACAGCTTAATCAGATGCCAACACGATCAATCGAAACAAGCCAAACAAGCCCATCCAAAGAGTTGAGCCAATCAAGAGAACCCACTGCATCGAGGAACCACGCAACAATGTTGACTAGGTCAGTCAAGTCAGTCAGATGTCAGTCTATATTTTGGGGTTACATTCTTATGCTACTCTAGGATCCACCATGTGAGGAGAGTAGCTATGATAGATCATGACTTATTTTTCTTTGATTTATATTTGTTGAATGTCCACTTTGATCTCAGGGCCATGATGATTTAGGATAAATGCGGTAGGCGCTATCACTTATCTGGCAGCCGCACAGTTCCATGATCTGAACTTAAACCTGGGAAAGAATTGGACATTCCTTCTCTTTTAGCTTGCTGGTTTTCTTTATAGAATCAAGAGATCGCAACAATATTTAGATGGACTCTGAGTTGTTTTGGAGTTCTATCTTGGTTTCTATGGTCTTTCCCTTTATGTTACAAACAAGAGCTCATAATGTTATCCAGATGGACTCTAGAGGCGTAGGAGTTCTATCTTGTTTTTTTGGCTTTCCCTTTCAGAAATCAAGAGCTCACAGTGTTATCCAGATGGACTTTGGGTGCATAGGATTTCTATCTTGGTTTCTTTGTTTTAGATAAACTCAGAGGACAAGCGGTATCCAAATGGTCAATATCTGGATGCTCTTGGTTCTCTTTCTTTTCAAACAAGGAACATAGTTGAATCCAGATGGTCAATATTTGGGTACACTATGGGTCTCTTTCTATTCAATCTCTCTACTCCTTCCGCTATCAAGAGGTCATGGTGGTATCTAGATGGTATGTGATCTAGATCATTCGACACTCTTTCAGAATATCAGAAAATACAAAAAAGATGCAATGATGACAATTATTGGAATAGGGGCAGCGACTTGGGACATTTTTCCTATCTATCAGATCATATCTATCCAACAAATGCAAAAAAAAGAAGAAAACTTTTCTATCATCACATTCTAAAAGATCAATCTCAGAGCACATCTATCCAAACTAACTTCTTTCTAACTAACACATGCATTACTCAGATATTTTGTGCATAGTAAATTGCATTCATTCTTTAAGTGCATCAGAAAAATCCAAAACATGTGCATTGTAGATCATATAATCAATGCATCCATCATCAATAACATCATAACTAACATAGGAATGCATTCATCATCATCATACAGTGATTCACTTTTTCAACAAATTAATGATCATCTGACGCATTTTCTATGCTTAATTTGTTGAGGGGGCATAAATACACCTACTAAATGCCGTGACAAGCTAGGGAAAAATCAAAGAATCTTTGACACACTGTGACAAGTCACATCGCATCAAAGAGGGGCAAATGTAGACACCCTAAAATGGACAGGCTTGCGATTTTACATTAAAAACTCTAATTTTCATGTATTAATTAAATGGTTTTTTAATCATTAATTAATCATCTATTTTTCTTCTAAATTCATTCCTCAAATCATCTAATCCAATTCCCAAAATTAATTAAATAATTAATTTGATTTAATTAATTAGCTTTAATTGATTAATTATCAATATTTAATTAATTAAACTCAATTTCCTATAGTTTAAATCCAAATATTTAAACTTACTAATTGAATTCTTCCAATTAAATTAATTTAATTTCATCAAATAAAGAAATTCTTAATTAAAAAGAATTCAATTATCTCACATGTTGAAAATAATAAATAAATAAATGAATTAAATACTTATTTATCTTCAAAGAGATAACTCCAATTACATCACATGGGTTACTCCACCCATCTCTCCAGTCCACATGGGTAACTTCACCCACCTCTTCAGTTCAAAAAGGTAACTCCTAAATAGCTCTTCAGTTAACCAAACCCTATCTCCTCTTTACCAAATGAAGAGGTGGAGTTTACTGAGGACCTTTCCTGTTCCTTTTGATCTCAACCGTTCATCTCCCCATCTCTGGGATTGATCTCAACCGTTCATTTCATCACCAATTCCTATATAATAAACCCTTCATAACCATTTGAAGGATCCAGGATTTCAAGCTCTCATGCACCATTACTCTGTCAATTTGGTTCTAGCATTTAAGCCATCTTGTGATCACACACGCACATTTCAATTATCAAATTATCGACGCTTCTCAAGTCATAGATGTTGCCCCGCCAATACTGAGCATCAAGAATAGCGTTTTGGGAGGAGTAGAGAGAAACAATAGAAGCTTCAAGAATTGTGGGGTTTGCATTTATTTGTCTTCCTTTCTCTTGCTTGTACATTTTATTGCTCACGTTTCTATTATTCGTTTAGTAGTCATTGTATACTTGATTTGCATTCATTTGTGAACCTTTGCTACTAACCCTCACCTTTCAAAAGCTGTGGGAATCAGAGAGAGAGGCATACACATAGTCTAAGGGATCCATCCTTCTTTTTGACAAAGATAACTGGTGCACCCTAAGGAGAGACACTAGGTCGTATGTGCCCCTTCTCAAGGAGCTCCTCAAGCTAAATCTTGAGCTCATTAAGCTCATTAGGAGACATTCTGTAAGGTGCCCTAGATACTGGTGCAACACCTAACACAAGGTCTATATGGAAATCAACTACTCTATGGGGAGGCATACCAGGTAATTCTGAAGGAAACACATCTACAAATTCCTGTAACATGGGATGATAATCAAGAGAAGTTTCCCTTTCAGCTTCCTCATCCCTATCACTGATCGTGATGGAAAATAACTGGCACCCCTTTCGCATGCACTGCTTAAGCTACATAGAGAAAATAATATGAATGGATACTACCCTTTGAACCCCTGGGATTACTATAGCATTACCGTTGTCATCTAAACATTCTACCTTCTTCTGCCGGTAGTCTAGCTTGGCCTTGTGTGCTAAAATCCAATCCATGCCAAGTACTATCCCATAGGATCCAAGAGGAGTGATACGTAGATCTGCAAAGGTGGTCATGGAGTCAATCTGTATCTGGAAATCCTTAACTAAAAAAGTGATGGGTACTCTAGAACCTGAGGCTAACTCTACCTCCCAACTAACTTCTTGTCTAGCTGCCACCAGCCCTCAACGCTCCACAACCAATGGAGAAACAAAAGAATCTATAGCACCTGAATCAAATAGAATAGTAACTCTGTTACCTCTAATCATACCTGTAGTCTCAATCATACATGTCTTACATCTAGAACCATCAAAATATAATTCCCAAACATCTTCTTGTTTAATTGAAAATATATTCTCATCTGGGAATTCTACTGAGGTAACACTTGTATTAGAATAAGGACAAGGAGATTTAGCTAAATAATTAGTTAAAGCTTGTCCTTTGATTGACTTTTGAAGGATAAAATTGAGATTGAATTCTGTAAGTAACATCACCCACTTTACCAAACGGCCAGAGAGATCAATTTTTGAGAAAAGATGTTTCAGAGGATCAAATTTAACAATCACATTGACCTCAACATTCAACAAGTAATGTCATATTTTCTGACAAGCATAAACTAAAGCCAGGAATTGTCTTTCTAATTGAGTATATCGTGTTTCATAGTCCAACAAGGTCTGACAAATATAATATACTGGTCTTTCCTTTCCTTCACTGTCATGTTGAGCCAACAATGCACTTACAGAATTGGAAGTAGCAGAAGTATATAGATAAAAGGGTTTATTAAATTGAGCAGGTTGTAAGATAAGAGGATTAGCAAGATATTCCTTAAATTGCTCAAAGGATTTCTTACATTCCTGGTTCCAAGAAAAAAATGGTGTCTTTTCTGAGTAAAGAAGTAAAAGGAATAGTCCTATCGGCTAGGTTAAAAACAAAGCAATGAATAGATTGTATTTTACCTTGTAAACTGTGTAATTGAGAAATGTTCTTAGGAGGAGGCATGTTAACAATAGCATCAATCTTTTCAGTATCAACTTCTATGCCTCGTTTAGAGATTATAAATCCTAGTAATTTTCCAGAATCTACTCCAAAAGCACATTTCTTAAGATTCAATCTCATATTATAACTCCTAATTCTTTCAAATATTTGCCTTAAAATGAACACATGATCTTCTCTTTGTATAGATTTTTCCAAATATCATCCACATAATCTTCCAAAATTTATTGAATGTAATCATGAAAAATCAAAGTCATAACATGCTGGTAAGTTGCTCCCACATTTCTTAATCCAAAAGGCATCATGACCCAATAGAATGTTCCCCAGGGCATTATAAATGTGGTTTTAAGTTGATCCTCAATAGGAATAAATATTTGATTATAACCCAAAAATCCATCCATAAAATATAATAAAGCATGACCTGCTGTTGAATCCACAATCATGTCAATATTAGGTAGTGGGAAGTCATCTTTTAAGGATGCTTTATTTAGATCTTGAAAATCAGTGCACATTATGATCTTATTTTTCCCCTTATAAATAGCCACAATATTAAAAATCCATTTAGAATAATCAATAGAATGGATGAACCCAACATCTAATAGTTTTTCGATTTCAGCTTTTACTAGTAAAGCATTGCCTGGATTCATCTTGCAGATCTTTTGTTTTACAGGTTTAGCATTAGGTTTAAGAACAATATTGTGAGTAACAATCTTAGGATCTATACCTGGCATATCCGAATATGTCCAAGAAAAAATATCTTTATATTTAAGCAAGAGGGAAACCAATTGATCATGTTCATCTTGACTCAAACATTTTCCAATTTTTATTGTTTTTTTGAGAATCATGCTCATCTACTTGAACTTCAATAGTCTCCATTATTAATAAGTTACTTTGTATGGGAGGATCCATTGGAAAAGGGGAAATATCTTGTTCATAATGTTCTCCAAAATAGGCTTAATTGTTCAGACAATAGTGTTTTCTTCTTTTATGATGAAACCTAGGTAGATCTTGGTAAGCCCCTAAAAAATCAGTTAGGGATTCATCCTCAGGAAAGATATCCAAACTAGGTTTTTGATCCTTGTCAGGGAGAAGCAGATTAACCAGTTTTAAATGTGCACCACAAATATGATTAACATCAAGAGGAAAATAAAATGGTTGCCTATAAGGATTGAACCCTAACCCATAAGTATAATCACAACCTTCATTGTCCAAGGGTACTTGTATACCTTGCTCATATTTACTACAACCTTTTCCATTAAATCCTGATTTCTTGAGTAAATGATAACCATAACCATATCTATCAGCCATATCAGATTGAGTTAAAGGAGTGGCATATGTCACAATGTCATAGCAATCTGGTTTTATTGTCTCAATTGTTTCATTACCTGAAGTAGCAACAAAGTTGCTTTATAATTCCTCAGATAACGGAGAAGGGATAAACACTTATTTTTCATATTCACTTTGTTCTTCATAAATGCTAAATCTGAGACTTTGTATTCCCCTATGAAAGAAGGATTGAAATCTAATGTTCCCCAATCATCTTCCGTCGGAGAAGAAGATGAGATTTCAACTTGTTTAACTTTAGGTGGTTGCTCAGGTTTTTCACTGGGTTGTATAGGCTCAGGAACCTTAGCATATTTCGCATTCAAGCAAGGATTTGGTGCATCATTCATGTGTAATGTGTACATCAGATTGTTATAAATGAACCTCACCTTACGATGGAGAGTAGAAGGAACCGCATGCATAGTATGTAACCAAGGTCTTCCTAGTAAACTATTGTAGTTGTGCAGTCCTAGCATAACATGGATATGAGTGTAGAGAAGAACATGACCAACTTTGATAGGTAGCATAATAATACCCAAAGTTTTCTTTGAAATGTTATCAAAGCCATGAATAGGAATTATATTTGTTTGAATGGTTGTAAGATTGGATTTAATTTCTCTAATAATATCCATGCTACAAACATTAAGCCCAGATCCATTGTCAATTAGTGTTCTACAAATGATACTCTGATTGATAGAGACAACAACCATAAGAGCATCATATTGATTATGTACCTCAAAAAAAGGTAAATCATTATCAGAAAACATAATAGAAGGTATAGAAGGCATAGTATGCATGCACTCCAAAAATGAATTAATGTTCTCTTGGTTAGGAGGTGGAGCAGGAAGAGTGGATAAATATTTTTGCAATGCCTCATGATATGTAGGAGAAGTTTGAAGTAATTCCCATAAAGAGATCTTAGCTGGAGTAGCACGTAACTACTCACCTAAATCATATTCCTTAAAGGAAGAAGGTAACCTAAGTGCTAGAGGAAGATCAGGTTGAGAAGGAGGTAAAGTAGCTGGGACAGTAGGTTGAGGATTATTTTGTGTGCGATAAGCATGTGAAACAGAATTTGTGTTATCAAATAAATCTAAAGGATATCTAGGTTTACCATTAATATTTATTTGAGGAAATACTTTTACCATCATCAAAGGTTTAGGAAATACCATTCTAGGTATCTCAATGTTGCAAATAGAGGGGTATCAAGGTAACCATGCGTACACTCTATGGTAAAAGTCAATTAGAGAGATTGTAGAGGAGGATGAAATGGGAATGGGATCCATGGAGATCTCATTCAAACCATTTTCACACTCACTTCCATGTAACTCATTAGGGGATCTATCCTTTTGTACAATAAAATCATCATCAAAGTATTCTAAACAAAAGTCATACATGTTGAGCACAAAAATAAAATAACGAGCATGTAAATATTTTTGTGTTTTCTTAAAGAAATTTTATTTTTTTTATTTATTTTTGAAATGTAAGCATAAAAGAAATCTACTTCTATTTTCATGCAAGATCTAGTATAAAATGTAAATCTAACACCAAGGAAAAAGAAAGAGTTGTCTATTGCAGGTTCACCAAAATGTAAGATCTAAAATTTGGATTGAGTAGAAATCTTCTTGATAATAGGAATTGCATATGAAAAGAGACCCTAAGTCCAATTTTAGTCTTATATACTTAATTATTATGATAAGGAATTGAGAATACTTGTAAAGAACTATGGAGTGAAATACCTACCTCATATCATAGAAGATCTAAAGAATGTTGTTTTCTGAGGTCTGTACTATATTTCTAGAAAATCTGAAGTATGATCTGAAATCAGAATGCAGAGCGAACAAAACCCCAAAATATTTTTCCGATCTGACACCGTATTATAAAAAATGTCAACCTTCACCCATAAATGTCACCCTTGACCCAATAATCTTGACACTGACCTGTGCTACCTCGACATAAAATCTATTTTCAGATCCCGATAGTTCGTTGAAAAGGGTATTCAAATCTGGTCTCAGATCCGTTGTCCTGTACCTATAACTCCCAAAAATAGCACCTGCAAATATCTGAAAAGAGGGTTTTAGGGTGGCTATATAGAGTTTTTCCTTAGTCAAACCCTTGTTTTGGTGATCTCCACCTCCATGAATAGCCAAATATAGAATGTATGTGTGTGTTCTTTTCTCTTAGGAAAGAGTCTTTGAACATGTAATATCATGATCTAATCTTCTAGATTAATAATCCTAACATAATATGGAAATGAGGAAGCAATGCATAGATTTGAATATGATAAAGAAAGCATACCAAGCCCCCAAGGCTAAAGTACTCCTACCAACTCACAATATGTAATTGTTATCCCCATGATAATGTCCTTTTGAACATTTGAATGTTGAGAATGGTAGATCTAATAGAAGAGAGCACCTTCTTGCTTCAATTAAGATCTACAATAGCTTGTCCACAAAAATGCTTGAATGTATCAATATTTCCTCATATATTTTTCCTCTTATATCATCCTCTTACTTATTTCCATCATCATTGCATCATGTCATCTCCCGATTTCATTTCATGATCAAATGAAGGAAAAAGAGAGTGTTTATATAGAGATCTCAATTTTGGTCTCCTAGGGCAATGTGAGGGACCCAAATTCAAATTTCACCTTGAATTATGGTCCAATCACAATCACCAACCAAGGAGGGAATGAATTAAATTAGATATCAAAGAAAACACTTCCACATCCAAACCCAAGGACCTATTTTAAGTTTAGAACCCCGATAAGCTCTGGAATTGAAAGCGGGGACCAACACCTGACAGAGGTCTATGTTGACCTGGCCCTTAACCTAGGTAAAGGTCAAACTTGCCCCTGACCTAGGTCAAGGTCAACCTCAATCGTAACCTAGGTCAGGGTTGATTTTGACCCTAACCTAAGGTTCCAAGTAGGTCACCTAGTTGTGTTTGTGACATTCCCAGGTCAACTAGGGACCTAGGAAGGTGATGGAACATTCCAGAATGCTGAGAAGAAGGCCAAGAGGCCTAGAGAGTATGTCTAGGTATAGGAGGGCCCGCACATAGGTCCTACCTAGAAGAAATTAGTCATGGAGAGGGAAACCAAGGAGAATCCATAAGATCCTAACCCTAATTTCACCTAATCATGAAGAATCAAACACAAATGCATCGTAAATGAAAATCTAATATGCAAGTGTACTAAATGAAGGTGCTAAACCTACCAAAATGGAAGTGCTTCAATTTTAAGATGATACACCCTCTATTCACAGAAGAGGCTTCACTTAAGAGTCTGTGTTGGCCAGGGGGCATATTGAATTGTTTCAAAAAGGTTCCTCCTCTTTGATTGGGATATCTACAAAGAATGTCCTGATATGGGGCAATAGGCTTAGGTAATTATCTCTTCAACTGAATCATATCATTCTCCTTTTGAACTATAGGATCTATGGAACTAGAGGTAGATGCCTAATTATTTGGGGTTTGTACCTCCCATCTCCATTTCCCCACAGTTATCAAGTCATCTTCAATCTCAACTGCTGAGGTTTGAGCTACATCTAAATCTACCACCCTTCCATGCCTCAAATGAAATCTTATATCTAGAGGCATAGAATTTACAAAAATACCCTTCATATTCTCATTACTAGGTCTTTGTGCATTAGGGATTTGATGCAAAATCTTGTTGAAATTCACAATGAACTCCCTCATAGGTTCATTCATTTATTTCTTCAATTGAGATAATTGAAGTAAAATGGACTGTTCATCATCTGCTACTTTGAATTTGTAGTGCCACTCCAACCCTATCATTGCAAAAAAAGTAATATGGCCTATGACCCTAGATTGCAAGAGAAATAAAGTAAGTATACTTGATACTAAATACTCATTAATGTCACTAGAAACATGTGCTAACATTAAGTGAAATACCATGAAGTTAGTTAATACTCTTTGGTGAGATTTTACTATTATTTGATATTCATATATGATAACAATGATGCTCACATGTTAGCTTGGATGGATTATGATTATATTGATATTGATAGTAAATTATACTTGTGATTTTAGTAATGGCAATAGATGTGAAATAATCCCACAATATTGTGTGAGTATGTCCTTTAGCATAAATGTTATGGTAGCCTCATGGCATTGTAGGCTAATTTCATGATGATATTGATATTAGTCAGTAAACGTAATAATTTATGGTACCAATGATGATTAAGGATCTTAACGCTTATTAATGACCCTTGATGAGATTTTATGATATAGCAGATGATTAGTGACACTCGACATACTGGCCCTAGTAAGGCTATGGTTGTTATCACCACCATAGTTAAATATTAAGTAATATATATTGTTGATCTCTCTTGATAGCCCTTGTTATTTAAATATTGTGGCTGGTTATTATTGTTAATAAATAATTACATGATGTTGTTGAGGATGCCTTGAGATCATGGATATGCTTATGATGATGATCTATGATGGGTGTGCCTGAGGTGGAACAAAGTTGTAGTCACTTGCTTGCGAGATACACACAATGTCTTGTTCCCCTCCTATTATGCCCTGCATCCCTGTCCCTACATTTTGTGTGCAAAATGTTGGGTCCCCCTTTTTCTTTTTGTTTGTTTTTGCTTACAGCTTCGCCTTGTCTTTTCCTTTTGTTTTTCTTTCTCTGGGGTTTTCTTCCCCGTTGTTGCATTTTGTTTGTTTGGTTTTCATCTCCGGGACTCCGGTCCCGGAGGTTGTCTTTCATTGGGAACCAGACTCTGGACTCCGGGCTTCCTCGCTACGATGTTCTTAAGGGTGTCGTCGCGAGGAATCCCCCGGCCCAGGGTCTGGAGGTTTTCTTGTTCGAAAATTGCTGAAAAGAGGAGGATTACCCTTTTTACCACGGGTATAAATAGAACTGATCTGTCATTTTCACATTTACCGTGATTAAAAATTTTGAGCACTCAGAGCGATTAGCAGAGTGATTTCAAAGCGATTAACAGAGCAATTTGCAAAGAGTTAGTGATAATCAGCGCTCAACACTTCCAGTCATTTTCAGGCGATTGTGGGTGCTTCGTGGTGGTATTCATGACCATTTGACGAGCTAAAGCTATTGCAGAGCCCCCATGGTAACTTATTCCTTTCCTCCACCCTTCGGCATTCTCAGGTTGGTGTTCCTGTTCCCGCCTTTTTCTCCTGGTTTGTTTGGTGTTTCTTTCATCTTTCTTTCGTTTGTCATTTTTCTATTTTGTTTGTTTTCTATTTTTCTAGTTTTTCCACCTGTTGGTGGGTCAGCTCTGCCAGAGGGTTGTCTGCCCTCTGTGCAGAAGTAGTCGGTTTGTAGATAGCTGTATATACTCTGCCTTGTCTGGTTTCCCGCGGATGTCATTTCACGTTGTATATTTGTGTATAGTCTTTGTATATCCCTCCATTTCTATGTATATATCCCTTGGCCTTCATGTATATCCTTTCGGGTGGATTGACAAGGTGGTCGAGCCACCTATCTTGCTAGTTTTTCACCCATGAACTCATTTTTGGGTAGAAAACCACCTGTTTGAAACTCAGCTCTTGGTCGGTTTCAAACAAGTAGTTTTCTCTCTCTTCCATAAAACCAGTCAGACCCTCATTTATGTCCCATGTGCACAATCAATTCCAACCAAGTGGCCTTCACTTTTTGCACGTTCAGACAATTGGCTCTAACGTCATCACCATAACTTCCATTTAATACCTATGCACGTGGCGCCCACGTGGGCTTGATGACTTACCTTTTTACATGTCCTCGCCAACGGTTACTTCTCCGAGCTCTGGGTCCCTTACCAATATCCATCCCGTGTCTTAACCAAGTGAGATAAAATCCCCGGACCTAGATGTTTAAAAAAATCTTAAGTTTATGTGATGCATTTGCTTTTCGTTTATCTTTGAATGAAACTAACTTTTCAGGAAAAGCAAGCAGCATGGTGGTAAGATCTTCGGACCCTGGAATATTTGTTTTGATTGGTATGTTCTGATGGTCGCTTTGCTTTGTAGGTTTCCAGAGTTCATTTCCCAAACATGTCTAAAGCATCTACATCCTCTCCACCCGGAAGTCCAGAGCTACCTTCCGCGGCAGCCACCAGGGAAACAGTAAATTCAAAAATGGAGAAGGCCTTGGAGAAGATGCCCCTGACTATGAAGTTTGTGCAGGACAATGTCATCATGGGCTCAAAGATTGAGTCCAAAGTCAAACTTATCACTGACACCAGCGTCGGAACATGGCTTGAGATGCAAGCCTTGGTAAAAATAATATATATCCAGCAGCAGGCTAGAGATCAGCTAGCAATCAACATCGGGGACTCCAGAATCCTCAAGGCGGCTTATTTCCCATGCTCCGTGCAATCTCCAAAGCTTATCTTGACACTGGCCACCAACTATAACTCCTCTGTTTGAGCTGTTATTCTCGTGGCCACAGAACCAATGGGATACCCTACTCCTCTGGTATCCCTTGACCCAGTCACATTCTAGGCAAGTCTGGGAATCCCACAATTCGAAAAGGCCTCAGTGGTCACAAGGACTGATGCCTTGGCCTAGTTCACACAGCTGGAGGATGCCACCCGGGTATACATGAATAGCCATTGGCTCAAGGCTCCAAAGAGGGACCCAAAAAGAATGAAGATAGAGATTCCCTGCTCTGAGTTCAAGGAGAGCATCCAGATGGGAATGATAGCATTGGCCTGGGTCTTTGGGCAGCCCTCTACCCAAGATTTTGCTCGATGGATGTATTACTTCCTCCTCAGCATCTCCACTAAGGGAGGATACTTCGACTAGGCAAAAATAATCTCCAACCATGTCGACTCCCAGTTCCAGCAGCTAAATAGGAAGAATAAATTTTACATGTCTTCCTATGTTTTCTGGGCCCTAGCACAGCAGAGGCCCCACACCCACGGCCTACTTACAGATGGCATGCTCGAGATTGGCCCAGGAGAAAAGGCACCATGGGATCATTTCCCATAAGTTCAATGGGAGGCCAGCTTCCCTAGTTTTTGTTGGGTAAACGACGTGTTCATTTATTATCATCTGCTCACACCCATCCGGGACGCTAGATACCACCTATCCTTAGAGGCAATGAATTTGGTCCATAGTTATGGACATTATTACATTCAGTTCTAATAGCACACCTACATCAGGGTCACCGGCTTCTCCGGGAAACCCTACTTGTTGCCCAAACACTGTGGGGACAAGATCGTGCTCTTGGAGTATTACAGGCAAATGATGGAAAGATTGCAACGACACTTCCCCGAGCTTCAGAGCCCCACACATCCATATGGAGGACTTCTGGGTAGATTTCCAAGATGATGTGGAAGTGCGGAGTAGGCACTACATCAGAATGATGGCTGGTATGATGCAAAAATTGAAGCTCCGAAGGTTCCCGGCAGACTTCTCAGATGCCGCCCCCACTATCGATCCCCAGTACAAGGCAAAGGGGATCGACACGAGGACACTTCCACCAGTCAACTAGAGTGCCCAGGAAGGGCCCACAATTAAGGACTTCACTTGAGAGGTGGTCAAGCGAAGTCACTCCTATTTCAAGAGGGTGTGCCCCAGAAGTACCTGCCGAGCAGCCCATCCGGCACCAAAATTGACTCCACAGTTGGCACCAAAGTTGACTCCGGGGGCCGGAACTTCTTCGCAGGGAGTGGATAAAGGAAAAAGAATAGACACGACCCCTTCTATGCAAGAATTCCCCATCAAAGAGAAGATAAAAAAAATTAGTGGCAGCCTCCCAGCAGATGAGGGAGCAATTAATAACACGGTTGGCCACTCCACCGCTCATGGCCGAGCCACTTCGTCCCTCTTCCTCCCCGTCGCTGGCAGCCTTAATGGTGAAGGCAACGGGGGTGGATCCCATGGAAGTGGCAGCAATAAGGGATGCGGGACCACCTTTGGTAACCCAGAGAAAGAAAAGGCTCCACAAAAAGCCTAAGGCAGAACCAGGGTTGGGAACGTCCCAAGCCCAACAAGTAGAAATCCTCTCTTCCAGTTCCCCGGAGCCGGAGAAGGAAATAGAGCCTGCAGAAGTCCTAGTCAGTCCCCCTCCGCAAGAGGAATTTGATGATGTTTTTTCAGTCGATGAGTTCAGAAACTTGCAGGGGGACAACAGGCAAGCAGGCACAGAAGTCCCAGGGTCAGAACTAGAAGCTGCAGAACAAGAAGCTATTGAACAAGAACCTGTGCAAGAACAAGAAAGGCAGGTAGAAGAGAAAGAGCCAGAGCCGAAGATTTCCTCCAAGGCTCAAGCGATGCAGGGTTTGGAAGTGGACCAATAAAGGCAAGGTGAACAAATGGCATCTGCTGGGGGAACCGAACCTTCGAGAATAACCGTAACCCCAGCCGCCACATTCCAAGGGCCACTCCCGAGAGCAACCTTTGGGCAGGTGATTATCGCGGCCCAAACTTTGAATCTCGGCCCAACACCTCCCCTACTGCCTAAAGATGTACCAATAGAGGAAGAAGCCCCGGCAGTAGAAGAAGAACAACAAGAAGAACAAGAACAAGAAGAACAAGAAGAGAAACAGGAAGAGCAGCATGAAGAAGAAATCCCCAAGGAAGCCTACCAAAGTCCAGACAAAGAAATAGATATAGAGGAGAAGGCTGAGGAGATGGAGGTTGATGAGGGAAATGTTGTTGCAGAAGAACTAGAGGCAGGGAGAGGGATGGATGAGGTCCATGCCATTGAGGAGCAATGGCCACAGGACACCAGGGAAGAATCAAGGGAAAAAATTGTGGCAGGAAGGCCACCCCTATCACCTTAGTGGCTGATAGACAGCAGGAAAAGAAAAGCTCAGTCCGCTCCCGTGACTCCTCTCTCCCTGGCCGAAATGATGGCCCAAGTCCAGGCCCCGCCAAAGGCCAAGAAGGCCTGGACAGTTCATACCCTTCGAACTGGGCCGGGTGTAGAAATAGTTGTCATTGTGGCAACACCTCCCCCAGGCGCCAATGAAGCAACCACAGAACCTGGAGATTATAACATTGCAGAGGTACCGCTGGGAAAAAGAGGAAAGTAGGGCGAGGTGGACTTGCTAAAGGAGGAAGCTAGGGTAGTAGAGGCCCATTATGAGATGGAAGCCCAAAGGCTCAAGGCAAAAAAGGCAAAGAATGCAAACCTTATGGGGTTGCTCATTGAGCTGGCTCGACCCATCAATGTCGCTCCTCTGGAGGCCTCCACCTCTGAAGATCTATCACAAAGTGACATAGACTCCCTACGAGTAATGAAGAAGAAAGCCCAGGCAGTGGATGAATTGGTCACCCTGCAGATAGGAAACACCCAGCGTTTCCTGGTATCCACCCTCCCAGATTTATATATGGCCTGATAGGTTATACACCAGGCAAAAATTCTTATTGAACTATGGGAGGGTTATATCAAGAATTATCAAGCATGGAAGGTGGAGCTTGAGGAAATCCTTAGCCTGGGAGAGGAAATGATTTCTGAATCTAGAATTCTGGGGGATGAGTCATTTGATTTTGTGAGAACCCAGCACTTCAGACTTGACCTCACATTGGAGGTAATCAAGCAACTGGTAGGGTCTCTACAAGATAAGATCAACGCAGTAAAATATTCTTTCAATTTATATAAGTCTTTTGTAATAAAGACTTTTAGGGCCGACCCCCTCATTACAGATACATGTACCCCAGAAGATTCAGTCTTGGGGAGTTTTGATGAAATAATGAAGTCACAGTATCAATCACTGGAGGGGATAGATGGGGCCCAGATGACAAAATTAACTCGCATGATACTTAGTGGTCATGACGTGGCAAGAATGGCCAATGAATTTAAAGAGAATGTTCCAGACCTGGGGGAACAAATTGAAGTGGCCAAGTACCGAAGGGCCATCCTAAAAGATATAGATGAAGATGGCATCTCCCGCCTCCTCCAGGCTTTCAATGATAATAAGCAACCTTGAGCTTTCTCTGGAAGATGGGGAAAACTCTAACATTGGGCATTCTTTATTCTTTGGGGACGTAAGTTCTTAGATCCCAAAGTCCCGGATCCAAAATTTTGTATTCTTTTCAAGTGATTCATGTCCCGGTCCCCGAGGTCAACCGGTCACTTTCTGAAGTGGTTAATAAAGGCTGTCAGAAGGTGGTTGGCTACATCAGGGGGGGCGTCAACTCAACAGTTGGTTTTCTGACAAGATTGTCTTCTCAAGGCGCCTCTCAGGAGTACACCTGGCACATTGGAGACAGGGTGCCACATTTCCCATTTATGAGGCATGTAACCTCGATCGCTGGGGGACCTACTTTCTTCCTTCTCATTCCTGGCTCTCTTCTCGAGGCTGATTCTTCTGCTGTATATTCTTGTCTCATTCTTCTGACATGTCAGACCTATTCAGTCTCAAGGTCTTTTGTAGGGTGGCATAGGTAGTACCGGCCCCCAGATATTGTATTTTGTTGAAAAATGATGTAAAATAGGGTTAGGGTTAGAAGAGAATTGTATAAATAGCTAGACCGGCCCATTTCCAAGGGTCGGAAAAATTGATAATTTTGTTGTCCACAGTTATAGCAAAGTGATTTCTCATTTTAGTTGCAGAGCTCAATGCTCCATTGTTCTTCTTTCAATAGTTAGACGCTCCCCTAGAGCCACCATTGTATCACGCACCAGTGCTTGCTGAAAGAGACATTAATAAAGAAGGAATAATTTTGTGCAATGATCTTGTCGACATTCCTGCTTCTGAGTTAATGGTATTTCATGTTTTATGTTCTTTATGTCTTATACTCTGATATGTTAAAATAGATCAACGACCTCTTTACCATCGCTACTGATAAAATACAAGCAGATGGTTGTGTATTTCTTCAGTATTTAGTGTAGTATGTCAGAGTATTATTGATGTTCCAAACGTTTAAACATGACTATAGTTAGATGAAGTGTTCCTAACCCTGCAGGATCTTTTTCATTTTATTTGCTAAGTGTAGAATGCTAGGGGAAACCTTACCTTATTGAATCTCCAGAGAGAATGAGTTGAAGAAACCAGCTATCCCCCTCAAAAATAGTCACTTCTCCCAACCGAGCCCCGCACCATCGTGACCCGACACCTAGGTGCTTGAAGGCCCGGGGAATTTAATTTCCCCGGACAACCTTTGCAAGCGGAGTTGGTCGGTATCCTCGGAACCCGGTGATAAATTATTACTGTTGGTGGACCCGGTCAGCAAAACCCCATCAATAGAAATTGGTGCTAGAAGGAGGGCATGAACTCGTCCCCCTCCAGAGATTCTGATTGTACACCTCCTAAGGGTTCCCTGAGTTATAGTTTTACGAGGCAAGCCTTCAGCAAGATTGGGTCTTTCTCCCTAGCAAAATTTGAAAGAATCCCTAGGTCTGCCCCGAATCCTAGAAATTTTGTCAAGCTCAAGTCTCCTACTCGAAAGAAATGAACCTTGAAAGTCATACCTCAGAATATCGCTATTGTTTGGGGGTCTAGCATACCTCAGAATACCCAAACTCCTTAGGAAATCCTGGGAACCAGTGCCCGAACTACCCAACATCTAGTTCCCCCAATGGCCGCATATTTTGGAAACATCGGGTCCCTAATGGGAACTTTTTTGGGCGCAATCAATGACTTACCCTCTCACCCAGAGAAGATCTTCCCACGATATTAGCACTTAGGCTCACAAACCGCTAAAGAGCATTTACAGGAATATAAGGATGCGATGAACTGACACCAGATCCAGCATTAAGATGTCATGACTTGTATGTTTCCCTTGTCTTTAGGGCAAGGCGAGTTGAACTGGTACCTTAACCTTCCTGCCAACTCCATAAACAGTTGGTAGGACATGGAAAATGCCTTCCTGGCTGCCTTCCGCGTGCACGTGGACCCAGCCTGGTCCCATAGCCAGTTCATCTCTATCAGGAAAGAACCCAACGAACCCCTTGCAGCATTCAACCATAGGTTCAAGCGCACCCTGAAGCGGTGCACGGGCCCTTTTATTCCATCCCCAGAAGTAACCATACCGACCTACCTTAACGTGATGGACCCTTTCATTTCCACTCTCCTTTGGAGAACAACCGTCGCGGGCCACCGGGACACCTTGAAAAAAGTTTACAACCTAGCTTTAGAACTATCTCATGGCCTCAACAAATCCCCAGGTGGGATTGGGCAGAGTACGCCCTTCAACATGGTCCCCGGCAAAACTACGTATGCCGGGGGGTACAACCCCAATCTGGCGATGGGAGCCCCCTCGATGGCAATGAATCCTCCATCGCCCCTGATAGACCAGTAGGCCTGGTACATTTACCCAACACAGACCTAGGCGATGCTAGGTCTGGAAACTTTCCCTTGGAATTAGCCACAGTAGGCACAACTGTCTCAGACACAATCATCCGAAGTGCCCTTCTTTCAGTCATTCGTGACTAGAGGATTGCCGCCCTCGACTTCGGCTAACACTGTTTCCTTCCTGGGAAGCCAACAACAACAACAACTATCACATTGTGACACCAACACTCAGTTGACCACCGAGGTCGAATCCCTCCAGCGAATGTTGTCTACCTTGACTATGGACATGTGCCAACTGAAGGCGGGGTCCTACGCACCCCAGAATTGAAATTCTCAGAGGGGAAACATTTTCTCCGGCCAACGAAACAACAACGCCGAAGGAAGAAACTTTAATAATGGGTCTAGGCCCAATCAACAGTAATGGAAAAATAACGTGAACACTGGAGGTCCACCTCTAAACCAAAATGCCAACCAAAACGGTGCTGGACCATCACATTTCACGCCAGTTGCAGACTTCTATCCCATGACTAATTGGTGTAGATTGCATGACACGGGTTCACACAACAAGGTGAATTGTGCCACCTTGAAAAAGGTCATCATGATCTCCCAACTAGACAGGCAACAGTCGCATGATACCACCCCTCCAGAACCTCCTGTCCAAGAGCCAACCCACAGTGCCTTCACCTGTGACACCATCTTCTTCAGAACTTTCGGGGAAGATGAAGAATAATATGAACTGTAGGGATTCTTTGACAAATCTATACCGCCCTTCAAGGCCAATGCCTTTACTAACCTACGAACTCCATATAATACTCAGAGTCAGGTTGTTAAAGGACCAACACCTCCTATCAAAGACACTCCTCCTCCTCAGAATAACACGACTGACCGACCCGCTCCTCCAAAAGGTCCTAGCTCTAACCAAGCAAAAGATCTCACTGAGGAAAATCACCAGTTCCCGGGAGGAAGATTCAACATTATGAAGGCGTTAGAACAGACCACTACCTCCATGACCTTGATGGAGGTTTTGCTAAACTTTCCTAAGCAGAAGAAGTCCCTTCTGAAGCTCTTAGGGAACTCGGAAGTCGTTAGTCGCCCGCCCAAGACTGTCTCATTCGAAGATGCTAACGCGGCCATCTTCTAGGGGAACAATGAGGATCCTCGCTTCCTACTAGCCCTGAATATCCAAGGCAAAAATATACACAATTTCCTAGTAGACTCTGGAGCTTCGTGTAACATCATGCCCTTATCCATTTTTCAGAAGCTCGAATTCCACCCCACCCCATCTAATGGTGCAGTGATCCAACTGGATAAGACTGCTGTAAAAATGGTGGGGGAATTGAAGAACATCTGGATACAGCTTATCTAGGACCCTAGGATAGCCAGCATAATTGACATCCAAGTGGTGGACATCCCAGAAAATTACGGGATGTTATTAAGTCAGAATTGGTCTAAGTCCTTGAATGGATACTTTTCGACCGACTTCACCCATTTGTGGCTTCCATGGGAAGGAGAATCAAATAAGATCCAGGTCGAAAGTGAACCCCAGATGAAACAGGCCCTTACCGAGGTTGGGAGGGTCAATGAGGTCTTTTTCTCTGAGACTTCTCTGGGGGTGTACCGACCATTTGAAATCTTAACATTTGATTTCATCCCCGGAGAGGATCCCGTAGTGCTGTAGAGAGCCCAGGACCTATGAGAAAAGATGAGAGTTGAGATTGACTCTCAAGGTGCCATAGCGACCCTTATCACACTCCTATCTAACACTTGGTGCCGAGTACACTATCAAAAATATTCATAACTCGAGTGTGGGCCATGTCTTTCAGTCGCTAACCGGCACCTCGATACCTTCCAGAATAAACAACATGTAACTGATTCCCCGGGGCCCAGTACTCCTACGGGACGTGTTCCTCCGGTGCCATCTCCCTGGGAACCCCAAATCCAAACACCTCTAGAGGTAAACTCTACCCTAATGCCTGTATTCTGGGAGGGAACCCCTAAGTCTCCCAGCAATAATCCAAAGACTACTCCCCTTCCCCAGCCCTAGATTATGAACAATGACTTATGGACCCTCAAGTTTGATGGGTCCCGATCCAAACAAGGCTGCAGGGCTAGGGTAGAACTAATCAACCCGCGAGGCAAGTCCTTCCTCGTGTCCTACAAACTGTAGTTTAACTGTACAAACAATGTCACAGAGTACGAGGCTTTGGTCCTTGGACTCTTATTTGCGTTAAGGAAAGGTGCCACTCGCCTCCAGGCTCTAGGTGATTCAGAGTTGATTGTTAAACAAGTCCAGAAATAATACACATGTCATGACAAAAGGCTGGACACATATCGCAACCGGGCTTGGAGCCTTATAGAATATTTCGATGCCTTCGACATTGACCTCATCCCCCAGCGACGGAACTATGTCCTAGATGCCCTCGCCATTTCTACCAGCACCCTTGAGCCAATGGCCGACTCGCGACTCCGGAGATTTTAAGTTGAGATGGTCCCTACCCCGTCCATTCTAGATAATGTCACCCACTTTTAGGTTTTTGAGGACGATCAGCATAACTTGGCCTTCATGGTGAATTTTGGCATCTTTGAGAACCAGATAGTGGAAGAACGAGACCATAACGATACTAGGCAGGGTGAAGAAGATGATGGGATCATGGACCTACCTACTAACACCATCCCAAAGGGGATGGTTGCACTGGAATGAATCTTTGACTTGGACCCTCAGGCCAGGGAGAAGGTATCATCCTCCTCTGAGGGAGGAAAGTTTGAAAAGGTTAACATCGGCCAGCCTGGTGAAGAAAATATTATTCACATTGGTACCTCTTGTTCCCCTAAGGAAAAGGAGAAGATTCTCGTGATTCTCCGAGAATACATCGACGTAATTGCCTGGGGTTATGAAGAATTGAAAACATATGACACATCTATCATGACCCATACTATTCCCCTGAAACCTGATGCTAAGCCCTTTTGGAAAAAACTAAGACCAGTCAACCCCCTGATAGAGCCTCTGATTTGACAAGAGGTAGAAAAGCTACTGTCAGCCCGGATAATCTTCCCAATCCGGCACACTATGTGGGTTGCCAACCTGGTCCCTGTGAGAAAGAAGAACGGCAAGATCTGCCTTTGTGTGGATTTCTGAAACTTGAACAAAGCCTCCAAAAAAGATAATTACCCTCTCCCTTCATTGGATGAGGTGTTACAAATAGTGAATGGATCCCAGATGATGTCCTTCTTGGATGGGTACTCTGGATATAACCAAGTCATGGTTAAGTATGAAGACAGAGAGAAAAAAATGTTTACCACCAAGTGGGGAATGTTTGCATACAGGAGAATGCCCTTTGGTCTGATCAATGCAGGAGCTACATTTTAAAAGGCCATGGACACTGCATTCGAGGGCCTTGTGAATCGGTGCATAATCATCTACATGGATGATTTGACCATCTTTTCCCGGGATAGGCGTGACCATCCCACCCATCTCGCTCAGATTTGTGAGAGATGTCACCGATATGGAATATCCCTCAACCCCAAGAAGTGCATATTTGGGGTCACCGAAGGGAAGTTGCTTGGGAATATCATCTCCAAGAAGGGTATATCCATAGACCCTGATAGAGTCGAAGCATTGCTAAACTTACAAATGCCTGGAAACAAGAAAAAGATGTGATCCTTCTTCGAAAAGATCAACTTTGTCTGGTGGTTCATCATGGGATTCATAGAAATAGTTAAACCACTCAATGAGATGATGAAGAAGGATACCAATATTGAGTGGAGTCCTAAGGCAAAGCGGGCGTTCACCCAGATCAAACAGACAATGACGGAAGCACCTGTCCTAGCTAGTCTGGACTATTCCCTCCCGTTTTACATTTATTCCTTTGCTTCGCCGCATTCTGCCGTGGTAGTGTTGACTCAAAAGGTTGAAGGGGAAGAACTACCAATAGATTTCATGAGCTCCCCCTTCAAGAATTCTGAAGTCCAATATTCATCACTGGAAAAATAGGCCTTTACTCTAGTTCGTGCCATGAAGAAATTTTGGCATTACATTCTCTGAAGCAAAGTACACGCTATCATTCCAGACCAAGCCGTCAAGTCTCTACTGATGCAGAGTGAATTGGGTGAGAGATGGAGGAAATGGATGGCCATCCTCCAGGAGTATGACTTAGAAATGCAGCCCATAAAGATAGTCCGGGGTCAGGGACTAAGTCGAGCAATGGCAGAAGAGACTCCCCGCATAGAATGTCAAACTTACACAGTGGATTCCATTACTCAAGACCCGTGGTATATCAATTTAGTGTACTTACTACTAAATAATAGATGCCCAAAGTGGTTACCTCCCCAAAAATGCCGCGCTCTGCGGATGAAAAGTGCCCACTTCATGATAAAAAACTCCACGCTCTACTACAGAAACTACGAGGGAGTGTACCTCCGGTGCATCGACAGAGACCAAGCTGTGAAAGTGATTAATGAATTTCATGGGTAGTTTGGAACCGGGCATGGCTCAGCCGACACCACTGCCCATCAGATCCTTCAGGCTGGATACTATTGGCCCTGTATATTCAAGGATTTTTACACTTATGTTAGGAAATGCCATACTTGCCAAACTGCAGTGCATCGTGAGCATAACCTAGCTATGCCTTTACAACCAGTCTACGAGGCTAGACCCTTCACCCAGTGGGCATTTGACTTCATTAAGGAAATCAACCCTAACTCGTCTGCCAGCCACCGATACATTCTCACCGCTACTGATTACTGCACTCAGTGGTCTGAGGCTATACCTTGCAAAAATAACATGGCAGATGTAGTTATCAAGTTCCTGGAAGAAAACATTGTCATAAGGTTTGGAATGCCCTTTACTTTGGTATGTGACAATGGTCTAGCATTTTCTTCAGCGCAGTTACTTGAATGGACCTATAATCGCAAGATCACTTTGAAGTTCTCCAACAACTATTATCCCCAGGGAAACAGCGTTGCTAAATCAATGAACAAAAATCTACTTGAAGTGATCAAACACCTGCTAGAACAAAACCCCTGGGATTGGCATCAAAAGCTAAAATTCGCCCTCTGGGCGGATCACATTCGTATTTAGGCTGCCCTAGGGACATCCCCGTTCCATCTAGTTTATGGTCAGAACCCTGTATTCCCAGTTAACTTACAGATCCCAGTTTTACCGTTTATGTAGGAATTTAGCAACAGGGACAACATCATGGAGGTTCAGCTCTTAAATCTAGTGTGGATGGAAGAACAGCGAGACGCAGCTCTTGAACATTTCACGCGTCATCAATCAATGGTAAAATGATGGTTTGACAGAAGAGCCCAATACAAGGCTTTTTAGATCTCAGATCTGGTCCTATTGTGGGACAAGGCCTGGGAGAAGAAAGGAAAGCATACCAAGTTCCAACGGCTCTGGCTCGGACCATACCTAATCTCAAAAATCTGTGGGGCAAATACTTACCGCCTTAACACCCTGACTAGTGAACCTGTCGCATTGCCCGTTAATGGACAGTTTCTCAAACACTACTTTGAGTAGGGTAAGTTTGTCTAGACTTTTATTATATGTAAAGCCTTTCGCTTGTAAATATTTCTTTTGGGTGCCTCGTTGCGAGGTACCCCGTCTTGTAAATAGCCCCGTCGACTATCCTCTGGGGCAGTCCTCTTTTGTTGTTTTATTTTTGTCTTTTGGTGTTCTTTCGATGCCGGAATTTTGTTCTGCCTTGTAGGAATTGGAATGATTCTCATAAACTCTGATCTCTGGTATGATGTCTATGGCATGATGAACTTCAGAATCTATCTTTAGCATAGTGGAGTCAGCCCGGTCTCTAGGGTTGTTTCACAGGTTGTGGCACATTTTGAGCAATCTCCATCGGGTGTTGTCTCTGGGGGTCTGGCAATTAGTGAACATAGGTAATATAAGGAACAAGTAATCAGACACGCCGAGGGTAAATTGGTTGTACTGATTGGTTGACCCAGGTCTGAAACTTTAAGGAATTCTTTTTGGGCCCAGAGTTTTATCCCCTCTTCAAACATCTAAGTGTAGGTGGACAGCTGAAAGAAGTATCACCATTAAAGTTAGCTAAGCTTAAGTTTAATGGTGAAAGGAGTACCACCTTTCCCACCTACGAACAAACAAAATAATAAGAGAGGAAAAATGGGATGAAACTCTGGTCTCCGGGGGAAGCGAGCAAATTGATGACTGGTTCGATGTAATTAGTGCCCCTTCTCTACTCCTCCTAGAAGTCATCAGATTGATTTCCTTCCAAAGCACACACGACACCACTGATGAAAGACTCCAGAGTAATTCCTGTGTGGTTGGGTTCTCTCAGATATGTTTCTCTCTGCCTGTCAGATGCTTCGGGAAG
The DNA here is from genome assembly GCA_018584345.1 of Thuja plicata. Taxonomy (NCBI): domain Eukaryota; kingdom Viridiplantae; phylum Streptophyta; class Pinopsida; order Cupressales; family Cupressaceae; genus Thuja; species Thuja plicata. The sequence continues at coordinate 10,216,339 of MU225240.1, forward strand.
AAGCCTGTTCCAGTTTTTTCTAACCAGAGATCCTATAGTTCTCAAATGCGCCAAGGCATTTGTCCTAGATAGTCACCATTTATTATGCCCTGCATCCCCATCCCTACATTTTGTGTGCAAAATGTTGGGTCCCCCTTTTTCTTTTTGTTTGTTTTTGCTTGCGGCTTTGCCTTGTCTTTTCCTTTTGTTTTTCTTTCTCTGGGGTTTTCTTCCCCGTTGTTGCATTTTGTTTGTTTGGTTTTCATCTCTGAGACTACGGTCCTGGAGGTTGTCTTTCATTGGGAACTGGACTCCAAACTCCAGGATTCCTTGCCACGATGTTCTTAAGGGTGTCATCGCAAGGAATCCCCGGGCCCAGGGTCCGGAGGTTTGCTTGTCCGAAAATTGCCGGAAAGAGGAGGATTACCATTTTTACCATGGGTATAAATAGAACTGATCTGTCATTTTCACATTTACCGTGATTAAAACTTTCGAGCACTTAGAGCGATTAACAGAGCGATTTCAAAGCGATTAACAGAGCAATTTGCAGAGAGTTAGTGATAATCAGCGCTCAACACTTCCAGTCATTTTCAGGCGATTGTGGGTGCTTCGTGGTGGCGGTCGTGACCGTTTGACGAGCTGAAGCTATTGCAGAGCCCCCGTGGTAACTTCTTCCTTTACTCCACCCTTCGGCATTCTCAGGTTGGTGTTCTTGTTCCTGCCTTTCAGTTTTCTCCTGGTTTGTTCGGTGTTTCTTTCATCTTGCTTTCGTTTGTCATCTTTCTATTTTGCTTGTTTTCTATTTTTTTGGTTTTGCCGCCTGTTGGTGGGTCGGCTCTGCCAGAGGGTTGTCCGTCCTCTGTGCAGAAGTAGTCAATTTGTAGATAGATGTATATACTCTACCTTGTCTGGTTTCCCGCAGACGTCATTTCGCATTGTATATTTGTGTATAGTCTTTGTATATCCCTCCATTTATATGTATATATCCCTCAGCCTTCATGTATATCCTTTTGGATGGCTTGACAAGGTGGTCGAGCCACCTATGTTGCTAGTTTTTGGCCCATGAACTCGTTTCAGGGCAGAAAACCACCTGTTTGAAACTTGGCTCTCGGCCAATTTCAAATAGGTGATTTTCTCTCTCTTCCATAAAACCAGTCAGACCCTCATTTATGTCCCATGCACACAATCAATTCTCGCCAAGTGGCCTTCACTTTTCGTGCGTTCAGATAGTTAGCTCCATCGTCATCGCCATAACTTCCATTTAATACCTACGCACGTGGCGCCCCTGTGGGCTTGATGACTTACCTTTTTACACATCCTCGCCAACGGTTACTTCTCCGGGCTTTGAGTCCCTTACCATCATCCATCCCGTGTCTTAACCAAGTGAGATAAAATCCACAGACCTGGATGTTTAATAAAATCTTAAGTTTATGTGATGCATTTGCTTTTCGGTTATCTTTGAATGAAACTAACTTTTCAGGAAAAGAAAGCAGCACGATGGTAAGATCTCCGGACCCCAGAATATTTATTTTGATTGGTATGCTCTGACAGTCGCTTTGCTTTGTAGGTTTTTGGAGTTCCTTTCCCAAACATGTCTGAAGCATCTACATCCTCTCCACCTGGAAGTCCAGAGCTACCTTCCGCGGCAGCCACCAGGGCAGCAGTAAAGTCAAAAATAAAGAAGGCCTTGGAGAAGATGCCCCTGAAGTTCGTGCAGGACAATGTCATCATGGGCTCAAAGATTGAGTCAAAAGTCAAACTTATCACCGACACTAGTGTCAGAACGTAGCCAAAGATGTAGGCCTTGGTAAAAATAATTTATATCCAGCAGCAGACTAGAGATCAGCTAGCAATCAACATCAGGGACTCTGGAATCCTCAAGGTGGCTTGTTTCCCATGCTCCGTGCAATCTCTGAAGCTTATCTTGACACTGGCCACCAACTACAAATCCTCTGTTCAAGCTGTTATGCTCACGGCCGCAGAACCAACGGGATACCCTACTCCTCTAGTATCCCTTGACCCAGTCACATTCCAGACAAGTCTGGGAATCCCACAATTCAAAAAGGCCTCAGTGGTCACAAGGACTGATGCCTTGGCCCAGTTCACATAGCTAGAGGATGCCGCCCGGGTATACATGAATACCCATTGGCTCAAAGCTCCAAAGAGGGACCCAAATAAAATGAAAATAGAGATTTCCTGCTCTAAGTTCAAGGAGAGCATCCAAATGGGAATGATAGCATTGGCCCGGGTCTTTGGGAAGCCCTTCGCCCAAGATTTTTCTCGATGGATGTATTACTTCCTCCTCGGCATCTCCACCAAGGGAGGATACTTTGACTAGGAAACAATAATCTCCAACCATGTCGACTCCCAGTTCCAGCAGCTAAATAAGAAGAAGAAATTTTACATATCTTCCTATGTTTTCTGGTCCCTAGCACAGCAAAGGCCCCACGCCAGTGGCCTACTTACAGATGGCATGCTTGGGATTGGCCTGGGACAAAAGGCACCGTGGGATCATTTCCCACAAGTTCAATGGGAGGCCAGCTTCCCCAGTTTTTGTTGGGTAAACGATGCGCTCATTTATTATCATCTGCTCACACCCATGCAGGACGCTGGATACCGCCTGTCCTTAGAGGCGATGAATTTGGTCCATAGTTATGGATATTATTACATTCAGTTCCAATAGCACACCTACATCAGGGTCACCGGCTTCTCCGGGAAACCCTACTTGTTGCCCAAACACTGTGGGGACAAGATCGTGGTCTTGGAGTATTGCGGGTAAATGATAGAGGTGCATGCCCTTTTTGCCCTCAAAAAGATACCCAACATTCCATTCCCAATCACCTATGGAAAATACACATGCAGCTTGGCCGCCGCAAAGGAGGTGGACAATGAATTAAAAAGTTACAACTTGGGAGAGTTTTATTTGGTGCGAAAAATTTTTGATCCGCATGGAAAGATTGTAACAGCACTGCCCCGGGCTTCAGAGCCCCATCACATCCATATGGAGGACTTCTGGGCAGATTGCCAAGATGATGTGGAGGTGTGGAGCAGGCACTACGTCAGAATGATGGCCGGTATGATGCAGAAATTGAAGCTCTGGAGGTTCCCGATAGACTTCTCAGATGTCATCCCCACTATTCATCCCCAGTACAAGGCACAAGGGATCGACACAAGGACTCTTCCACCAGTAAACTAGAGTGCCCAGGAAGGGCCCACAATTGAGGACTTCACTCGAGAGGTGGTCGAGTGAAGTCACTCCTATTTCAAGAAGGTGTGCCCTGGAAGTACCCGCCGAGCAGCCCAGCTGACACCAAAATTGACTCCGCAACTGGCACCAAAGTTGACTCCGGGGGCCAGGAATTCTTCGCAGGGAGTGGATAAAGAAAAAAGAATAGACACGACCCCTTCTGCGCAAGAAGTCTCCATCAAAGAATAGATAAAACAATAAGTGGCAGCCTCCCAACAGATGAGGAAGCAATTAATAACATGGTTGGCCACTCCACCGCTCATGGCCGGGCCACTTCATCCCTCTTCCTCCCCGTCACTGGCAGCCTTAACGGTGAAGGCAATGGGGGTGGATCCCATGGAAGTGGCATCAATAAGGGATGCGGGACCACCTTTGGTAACCCAGAGAAAGAAAAGGCTCCACAAAAAGCCTAAGGCAGAACCAGGGTTGGGAACGTCCCAAGCCCAACAAGTGGAAATCCTCTCTTCTAGTTCCCCAGAGCTGGAGAAAGAAACAGAGCCTGCAGAAGTCCCAGCTAGTCCCCCTCTGCAAGAGGAATTTGATGATGTTTTTGTAGCCAATGAGTTCAAAAACTTGCAGGGGGAAAACAGGGAAGCAGGGACAGAAGTCCCGGGGGCAGAACCTGAAGCTCCAGAACAAGAAGCTACTGAACAAGAACCTGCGCAGGAACAAGAAAGGCAAGTAGAAGAGAAAGAGCCAGAGCCAGAGATTGCCTCTGGGGCTCAAGTGATGCAGGGTGTAGAAGTGGACCAACAAAGCCAAGGTAAAAAAATGGCATATGCTGGGGGAACCAGACCTTCGAGAATAACCGTAACCCCAGCCGCCACGTTCTAAGGGCCACTCCCGGGAGCAACCTTTGGGTAGGTGATTACCACGGCCCAAAATTTAAATCTCAACCCAACACCTCCCCTACTACCTAAAGATGTACCAATAGAGGAAGAAGCCCCGACAGTAGAAGAAGAACAACAAGAAGAACAAGAAGAGCAATAGGAAGAGCAGCATGAAGAAGAAATCTCTGAGGAAGCCTACCAAAGTCCAGACAAAGAAATAGATACAAAGGACAAGGCTGAGGAGATGGAGGTTGATGAGGGAAATGTTGTTGTAGAAGAATTAGAGGCAGGGAGAGGGACGGATGAGGTCCACGCCACTGAGGAGCAACGGCCGCAGGACACAGGGGAAGAATCAAGGGAACAAATTATGGTAGGAAGGCCACCTCTACCGCCTCAGTTGCTGATAGAGAGCAGGAAAAGAAAAGCTCAGTCTGCTCCTGTGACTCCTCTCTCTATGGCCAAAATGATGGCCCAAGTCCAGGCCCTGCCAAAGGCCAAGAAGGCCCGGATAGTTCATACCTTTTGAACTTTGCCGGGCGGAGAAACAGTTGTCGTTGTGGCAACACCTCCCCCAGGCGCCGATGAAGCAACCGCAGAACCCAGAGATTATAACGTTGTAGAGGTACCACTAGGAAAAAGTGGAAAGCAGGGTGAGGTGGACTTGCTGAAGGAGGTAGCTAGGGCAGTAGAGGCCCGTTATGAGATGGAAGCCTAGAGGCTCAAGGTAGAAAAGGCAAAGAATGCAAACCTTATGGGGTTGCTCACTGATCTGGCTCGACCCATCAATGCCGCTCCTCCAGAGGCCTCCACCTCTGAAGATATATCGCAGAGTGACATAGACTCCCTATGAGTAATAAAGAAGAAAGCCCAAGCAGTAGATGAATGGATCACCCTGCAGATAGGAAACACCTGGCGTTTTTTGGTATCCACCCTCCCAGATTTATATACGGCCCGACAGGTTATACACCAGGCAGAAATTCTTATTGAACTATGGGAGGGTGATATCGAGAATTATCAAGCATGGAAGGTGGAGCTTAAGGAACTCCTTAGCCTGGGAGAGGAAATAATTTCTGAATCTAGAATTCTGGGGGATGAGTCATTTGATTTCGTGAGAACCCAGCACTCCAAACTTGACCTCACATTGGAGGTAATCAAGAAACTGGTAGGGTCTCTACAAGATAAGATCAACGCGGTAAAATATTCTTTCAATTTATATAAGTATTTTGTAATAAAGACTTCCAGGGTCGACCCCCTTAGTACAGATACATGTACCCCAGAAGATTCAGTCTTGGGGAGTTTTGATGAAATAATGAAGTCCCGGTATCAATCACTGGAGGGGATAGATGGGGCCCAGATGACAAAATTAACTCGCATGATACTTAGTGGTCATGACACGGCAAGAATGGTCGATGAATTTAAAGAGAATGTTCCAGACCTGGGGGAACAAATTGAAGTGGCCAAGAACCGAAGGGCCAGCTTGAAAGATATAGATGAAGATGGCATCTCCCACCTCCTCCAGGCTTTCAATGATAATGAGCAACCTTGAGCTTTCTCAGGAAGCTGGGGAAAACTCTAACATTGGGCATTCTTTATTCTTTTGGGGACGTAAGTTCCCAGGTCCTGGAGTCCCAGATCCAAAATTTTATATTCTTTCAAGTGATTCATGTCCCGGTCCCTAAGGCCGACCGGTCACTTTTTGAAGCGGTTAATAAAGGATGTCAGAAGGTGGTTTGCTACATCAGGGGGCATCAACTCAACAGTTGGTTTTCTAACAGGATGGTCTTCTTGAGGCACCGCTCAAGAGTACACCTGGCACATTGGAGACAGGGCGCTGCATTTCCCATTTATGACGCATGTAGCCTTGATCCCTGGGGCACCTACTTTATTCCTTCTCCTTCCTGGCTCTCTTCTTGAGGCTAATTCTTCTGCTGTATATTCTTGTCTCATTCTTTTGACATGTCAGACCTATTCTGTCTTAAGGTCTTTTGTAGGGTGGCGTAGGTAGTACCAGCCCCCAGATATTCTATTTTGTTGAAACATGATGTAAAATAGGGTTAGGGTTAGAAGAGAATTGTATAAATAGCCAGACCGGCCCATTTCTAAGGGTCGGCGAAATTGATGATTTTTTTGTCCACAGTTATAAAAAAGTGATTTCTCATTTTAGTTGCAGAGCTCAATGCTCCATTGTTCTGCTTTCAATAGTTAGACGCTCCCCTGGAGCTACCATTGTATCACGCACCAGTGCTTGCTGGAAGAGACATTAATAAAGAAGGAAGAATTCTGTGCAATGATGTTGTCGACATTCCTGCTTCTGAGTTAATGGTATTTCATGTTTTATGTTCTTTATGTCTTCTACTCTGATATGTTAAAATAGATCAACGACCTCTTTACCATCGCTACTGATAAAATACTAGCTGATGGTTGTGTATTTCTTTGGTATTTAGTATAGTATGTCAGAGTATTATTGATGTTCTGGACATTTAAACATGACTATAGTTAGATGAAGTGTTCCTAACCCTACAGGATCTTTTTCATTTTATTTACTAAGTGTAGAATGCTAGGGGAAACCTTACCTTATTGAATCTCCGGAGAGAATGAGTTGAAGAAACCAGCTATCCCCCTCGAAAATAGTCACTTCTCCCAACCGAGCTCCGCACCGTTGTGACCCGACACCCAGGTGCTTGAAGGCCTGGGAAATTTAATTTCCCCGGACAACCTTTGCAGGTGGAGTTGGCCGGTATCCCCTGAACCCGGTGACAACTTATGACTATTGGCGGACCCGGTCAGCAAAACCCCGTCAACACCTCCCTTGCCTATTGTTGACACAATATATGTGTACGTTGCTTTGGCTATTACACTAATTTGGGCAGGTACCTGGCATTGACTTCACCTAGCTTCACAGGTCTAAGCGTGCATTTTTCCCTAATGGTGGTTATTCAGAGATGTCACATTGGACAATTTTAACTAAGCCTAGTCTCGTTGTGCTAAATTAAGCGTAATTTGTCTTTGCAAAAACCCTTATTACATCTGGTTACCATCTTATGGTAATGCCAATGACCCTAACCCTATGTGGATACCTGTAAAGAGTGTCTTTTTGTTTAGATGCATTTCGTAGGAATTTTCTTGTTGATTATGAGTTTATGTTAAATTAATGATGTTATGATTTAATGGTTAATTTTGATTAAATGAGTTTAAATAGATTACTATATGACTTTGAATGATGAATTAATGTCTGGATATTGTTTGGGGCACTTGGAAGTAATTGTGGTTGAAAAGGAAGTGATTGTTTATGAAATATGTGATTTAACGATATATTAAATTTTATTGCGTAAATAATTATTAAATATTTGAAAGAGATTAATTGATATTTTTTAAAAGAGCTAAATATGTTATATATGTGCTCATTTTGATAGGCATTATATTAAAAATATAAATTGGACATTTGAGAATGCGGAATGGATCTTATTAATTAGTTATTTTAAATATTTTCAAAAAGAAAAAGTGAAACTCATTTTATAAAAGTAAAAAAAAAAAAAAAAAAGAGTTTATTTGGACACTTAGTTTTATTTTTAAGATTTTTTTGAAACTCTCTAAACCCTCCTACATTCAAAATTTGATTCTTTTATTGGGAGAAATCTATTTGAAAGAATTTTGTGGGTAGGAGCTCAATGGATTAGTCTCCTCAAATTCTTCTTGCTGTCCAAAGGATTAAAGCTAGGATTGGATATGTGAAAAGTTATTCAATTTTAAAATTTTACACAAGTTGAAGTAGACTTTTGTTATTTTTTCTCTCTATACTCAATCTTTTCAATCCAAACCAGTTTTGTTTGTTTAGTAATAATATTTAGAATATTTTTCATTCTTACACCATTTAGTTTCATGCATTGTGGCATTAGTTTTAAATAAAATATCAAAAACGTGCTCTAGGTAGTGTTATACTGCCCAAATTTTTAGAAATTGTGGAAATGAGAATTTTATGTTAAAAGAGGGGTGTTGGGTGAATTTAGAACCAAAGGGTATCTTTAGATTTTTGAATTTTGAACTTTAAATTTTTAAGCTTTTTGAGCACCATTAATGGAGGATGTCATAGTGCTGATTTTTGCATGAAAATTGATAAAAATTGAAAAGTGGAATTGGAGTGTTTTGATTTCATATTATTATAGGGAATTATGGATATATATAATAGAATTTCTTATTTGAATAAATTTGAATTCATTTTCAATTAGTTATAGTCATTTGAATATTTGGATGAATTATGAATAGTGAAATCAAACATTTAAGTTTCTTTGTGTGCGTGTATTTGAAATTAAATAAAATTTATTGATTGTGAAGTTGAGTGATATATTTGGCATGTCTATAATGATATAATGGTTGAGTCTATGTTTAACCTTTACCGACATAGATGTTAAAAAGTTTATGCTTTGTGAATTTTAGCAAATTGAGAAGATGGAAAACTGTGTTTAATGAAACCTATTGTGAATGTAACTTAGTATTATTACCATAGCTATTTTTTATGTCATTTTCATGTGAAAAACGATGAGCCTTGGGTGTAGATGATAGGAAAAATTGGTAAGTGGCCTCTAATGTGTCACCACGTTGAGTAATCACTTGGTTGGATTATTGAGAGTAATATAAAACTAGTAATAATACATAATGTGAAAGTGGATTACGTGTGACTCATGTGTGCTCTCCTCATGCCTTAGAGTTTTTTGGGCTCAAAATGAGATGAAAAGATGAGATCTTCTATGAGAGAATTATCCATTTGAGTGAGCTACTTGTGCTACATGGTGACACTTTCCCCTTTGTTTTCCCCTATCACCTAACCTCATTGTACATTGAGTATCACTCTTAATATATTACATTCTAAAGAGTAGATGATAGATATTTTTCTATTCATGAGATTGATGTGAGTGCTCTCAATTGGTGTGTGTAAGCCTACTCCCAAGTGTATTCTTTTTTGTTGTGTTTGGGCCATTTGTACATCTCCTAGCATGGTGGGGTGGGCCTACGGGTTCCACATGGTCGGGTGGTGTTGCCAACCGCCGTTGGGGACTAGAGTTTCTACATCAACATTGACATCTATTTTGGCTTTAGACTTCATCTTCTTACTCTCTCTCTCTTTTCACTTATCATATTTGGATATGTTATATCATTCATTTGTATGTACCTAGAGATGCATGTCCTATGAAATGTAATCTTGTGTAATCGACCCTCGATATGAAGAAAATATAAATGTACGTATCAAGGAGATGCTTAGTAGTAGTTTACATGTGTCGGTGTTAGTACTGAACACACTTGTTATGTTTCTTTCCTTGATCTCTTATATAGCTTAAGGTTATCATAGGAATACTTCAATTGGTGTTATAAAATGAACTTAGTGGTTCTTATGGAGGCTTGGAGTGTGATTTAGTCTCCTCCACTTGGATGCTATGAGTTATTGTTAGCTTGGCCTCTTGTAGCTCATTAAACATGGTATGAGCTCTTGTTGAACAATATAGAATCTATATTGAATTTCTCTAGATATTTTATCATAAATTCTCTTAAATCTATATCTTATTAATTTGGCATCCAAGTGAAAATATATTAGCATTCATTCATACTCCCTAACATATACCACATTTGATTTCTAAAGTGATTTGTCCCCCCATTGGGGCATTCCTAGTATGAGTTGGTTTAAGTTTTGTAAACCCAAACTACGATGTCTCTATGAGTTACGTAGGCAAGGCCATCTACGATGAGCCCCCGAGGCATTAGGTCTATCCCTTAGGTCTTGTACATTTGAGTTCTTCCTTGATTTTGCCACCCCTTTTGCATCTCTTTTTGAAACTAGCTCTAAATACCTTATGATTGATTTAGCTAAGTTATTGATGTAGCTTATCTTATGATGTTGTATGAAATCAACTATAAATTTTATATCATGCATCTAGTTGTGTAGCCATATATACGAGTGCAGGAAATAGAGAGGCAAGAAGAATATGATACACATGCAAGAAAGAGAAATGCAGGTATGCAATTTCAAGTCATGTTGGTTATTGAACATCATAATAAGCTTTAGTGATCTAAGTAGATTTATTATCATTTTAGATTCCAGTTAAATGATATAACAAATACGTTTACACTATGTTTCTTTAATTAATATAGTATGTCATTGTTTAAAAAAAAAATATTGCAAATTAGATATGTTCAAAGTAGAATAAATAGTTTGTTTAATGTCAAATATAGTGTTTGAATTTTGGGCATTACATAATTGAGCTTTGAAGTTCGTTATCATAGTATTCTAATTGGTGATAGATCCATTAGGAAGGTGATGGAACTAATCTATAGCAGTGTCGATTAAGGTTTGGATAAACAAGCGGATAGCTACATCTTTAGTAGCAATAGCAATGACCCCACATGCAGTGTTGAAAGAATTCAAATGATAACTAGGGGAGATCTTACCATCTCCACTAAATTTAGGAAGGAAATCACGGGCTCCCTTAGGCAAAGAATTTAAGTTTTGACCCAAGTTTAATGGACCTACTTGGGCTCCCCACAACTGGTTTTGGGCCATGTTGGGTAATCTGATATTCAAAGGGGAAGCGTTAAAATGAGAGGAAAGTAAGGTACCAAGCAAGGTAAGGGCTTGACAGATAATTCAAGAAAACTTAGGAGGTGAGGAGGGCCTAATTGTATTCTAGATCTTTCTTCTTACCTATATGTCAGGGGTAAAATTTAACTATCTCAATGCCTCAAAATCTTCATCTACCAATCCCTTTTTCTTATCTTATCTTGTGTATATCTTTCTGGTTAGCTTACTAATTGTGATTAGCAGGATGAGGTAGTTGAGGTGGGTTAGGCCCGTTATCTTGGATCAACTGGGCCAACCTTTCAACTACTACTGCTTCTTGAGTGATCGGCAAGTCTCTTATTATTTCACCAATTTCTTCTTCAATTTCAAGGACCTGACTCACTTCTTGGTATTGTCGAACACTTGTCTTCTACCTCCAAGCTTGAGCATTCAGATCTAAAATCATGTCTTCTTGGGTATCCTAAAATCCCAAGTTAGGTTGTAATACAAGGAATACATCTTGATGAGGTAATATCATTTCTAGTCACCATACAATCATTAATACTATTGATCCCCAGCAGAGTCACCAAAAATCTATTAATGGACACATTTTCCTCTTTTAAAATTTTGATAATTAACTGACTCTTAACCCACTCTAGAGATAAATCTAACACTATCAGTTGAGTTAGTCACTCATGACTACACTCTCTACATCCAAGGTGTAAATACCTTCTACAATGATTAATCTTTAACTCCTTTATTTCAAAAGAATAATTTTAAATGATACTTTTAACCAGAAAGTACTAAAGAAAAACTACATTCCATTATAAGATTATAAAAGAAATGTTACAGGCTTATCATAAATTCAGTTGATCACAAGCCAACTAACTTGATATTGACATGAATAAGGTTTCATAATCGATCTCAAAGACTAACTCTCATATGCAAATTATTGAAGGAACTTAATAGCATACACACATATCATAGTAACATGTAATTTGATTCCAATTGAAACCAAATATACACATTCCACTTAAAAAAAAGATCAAAGAAACACCATAATCTGATATATAAACCAAATTATATTATATTCATATGCTATCCATTTTATTCAATAAAAGAAAATCCAAGTATCAGCCTTCAAATTAACAATATAAAGATGTATTTTTCAAAACTAGAGAATCAACCCCAACTGAGTCATGAAATCTAACAAGGTGAACTCTAATAGGATCTTTTTGTAAATCCCTTAACAGAGTGAACTCTAATAGGCTCTTTTTGTAAATCCCTTAATAGGGTGAACTCTATTGAAATTAATGGGAAGTGTGTACTGAGAGGGGAGGGGTGAATCCGTACCTCTAAAACTTTTGTATCTTTTAACCTTTATCCTTTAAGTTATCAAATGTTTATCCAACCATCTAATCTATACTATCTTGATGTAAGATATATCAATTTATAAACTTAATCAAACATGTGAACAATCATGAAAGTAATTGACACATAACACAAGATATGATATCGCAGAAAACTCCTATTAGGAAGTAAAAACTGTAGTGGGGATGACACCCACAAATTCTTCACTATCTGCAGATTGGAAGGGGCCAATTAAGGCTTAAAATTTGATCACTTATGATGATCTACCTGGTTAAGAGTATCTATGGAGACCCGTTAAATTCTACTTAGTTAAGAGATTTAGCAACACTATTGAGTGTGCACTCGGTTAAGAGATTTATAGTTGGACTGTTACATCCACCTTCCTTGAAAGGAATTTTACACTTTGCTTCACTTGTTAGAATGATATCAAATTACAATTTGACCTGGTGTATGCAATCTCCTATTAATGATTACATATCCATTTAATATTATATGAATAATTATATCACCTAATGTGATTGAATAATACATTTGATGCTCGGTAGTCTTTGTTCTTGGTTCTTGCTAACCAAATTCACCTTTTGTTGTTATGGTTCTTGAAACTTTCAATCTGATCCATATATGAGCTCGTATGCTTCATTCATCCTCTCATCCATTCTCATCCCTCTTTCATACATTATAATAAATTATTGCATCATCTATTTATAAGATAGATTGACCTAATCAAGTTTCACGTAAAACAATGTTAACTCTAAGATCATAGGTTTACAACTTTACCTTGATCTCTTAGTCTACGTGTTTTAAATAAGTTAGACTGATTAAAGCACTTAGATTCATGTTTATTGTCCCTATAGATATGGTTTTAAAAACAAATCAAAACTCTATAAATAGAACATGACTATTTTATCTGACGTGGAAGTCAAATCCACTTTTTGTGGGTTGTAACTAACTTTTGGTTTCTGATGGTCGGTTATGCTCTGAAGTAAGTTAGACTGATTCTCAGTGTTCCTTCTTGAACTATCTATCGATTTCCTCTGTGACTGTTCTCTTGGTTTGCACTATGACCTACTTTTTGGGTTCCATTTTTGGGTTCCTCTTTATATTTTCCATTTTACATTTTCGGTGTACACATTAAAATTGTGTCGTCGGTTTTCTTTGTACTTAGCAGTTTTCGGTGATCGCTTGTATCTACATTTTTGGTTTTCTCTTTTTCCTTTCTTTCAATGTATGCTTACCAAAAGTGTTCTTTGCATACTAATGAAAAATTAATACCATCAATCTCCCCCGTTGACATTAGTATCAAAAATTGATATGTGAAAAATACTAACAAAATGTTAAGTATGTACAACATATATAATCCTTAGTCATTTTATGACTCCCCCTATGTATATGCCTGTATATCATTATTTTCTCCCCTTTGTAGTACTGTATAGTTGCCTATCTATACATATCATTATTTTTCCCCTTTTTTGATATTAAGGGCAAAGGTATATACCTTATAGCTTATCAAAAATGTGAGAGTGTGAAGACTTCATGTCTTCCATCATCTTCTCCCATTGTTTCTTTAGGTTCTCTAGAGCCATGTGCTCGAGTGTAATCCTTGAGTGCATATCATAGATTTTGTCTGCTATAGACATCTCGGGCGTTTCTATTAGTTGCCTTGTCAAACTAATATGCTATAGAATCAGTGTCATATTTGTGTGTGTGTAAATGGGTACCTGTTGAAAATGACACAAACACTCAATAGGTCATTGCATTAGCTCAAATGGTTAGTTAAAATGTTAGAAACCACTAATATCAGCCTATTGCCTTCTAACTAGAAAGAGTGTAATTAGTTGCATATCAGCCCTCAGAATATGCTCCAAATCAGTGACCAATACTATTCTAGCATGAAGGATTTTAGATTAAAAATAAGCTAAAAGATGATAAAGCATACAATCTAGCTCTAAAAGATGAAATGAGAACAATGTAAAAACATAAAATTATAGATGGAATATGATTCTAGGATTAATCTAGCAGCATAACAATGCATTTTCAATCTAAGGTGAAGGCTTATTTGCTCTCAAAACAGACTTCTATTTATAGAAGAATGGGAGAGAGAGGGGGGACAAGGTTCATTTATGAATTTGGAGACTCATAAATGAACATGTAAGAGCCTTCAATGCCCAAGGCATTAATAAGGCATAGGAGAGACATGGGCTTAAGGCATCTTTATTAATGAAGGCATTAATGAAGGCCTTAAAGAGGGAAGGGAGGATGTAAGAGAATATGGACTTTAAGAAAGTCCAGCTTGA
>MU225240.1:10270023-10284875 GCA_018584345.1 Thuja plicata
AACCATATTAATGACATTGTCGTTATTGGTGTATGTATAGTTGACCTTAGCATCAGTATTTTTGCCTTTAGATGATTCACCTTTTCCATGAGGAGGAAATGGATCCTTGAAAGCTTGGTGATCAAAAAAAAATTTGTGACCTCCCACAGCAATAACCTCACTATCAATGAGATCCTAGATTTTATGACCTTTGTTTTGGTGAAAATCACAATAAGCAGATTCATTCCACCAAGAGGGTCTTGGTTGCGGATCATAAGGTCATGAATTATCTAGTGGAGTGAGTAAATGATTGTCCACAAGAGTCTTGTAAACTTCCTCAAGAGGTTCTCCTAAAGGAGTGAATTCACACTTGGGCCTAGGAGCCCAAGGTTTAGGTCCAGAAAATTATGAAGTACTCAGTTTAGAACCTGCCACAACCTGTTCAATGGCTTTGGCCACTTGCATCATAGTAGTGAGATTAAAGGCAGCCTTGGAAGGCTTAGGAGTCACATTGTCTACAACTCCATCATTCACAACATTTTGGTTCTTGTTGGAAAATTTGGGTTTATCTTTGCTTGAGGAGGAAGGCCCTTGTTTATTTTCCTTGTGTAAGGTCAATTCTCCTTTCTTGATCATAAATGTCTTGATTCTTACAACTTGTTTAATCATGTCATCAAAGGTTAGAGGACCTTGTAGTTGTACTTGATACCCAAAGTTGGGGAGAAGATTATCGAGAAAGATGTCCAACTTTTTGGATTCAGGTATCTTGCAAGAATATCGTGTATAGAGTTGTCTCCATCTTTGGATAAATGCCAAGAAGGATTCCCCGTGATTTTGTTTCAAGTTGCAAAGATCTCGGATATGAACCGAATGTTGGATGTTGTGAGAATAGTGTTGTAGAAATAAATTGGCAATTTTTTCAAAAGTTTTGATGTCAGTTGGTAGTCTAGAGAATGATTTCATAGCTGACCCTCCCAAACTACATGGGAAAAGATGCATGAGATAGGTTGTGTCATGTATGAATTCTATGGAGAGAGAACCAAAATCTCTCAAATGATCTTGAGGGTTAGATGTACCCAAGTATTTATCATATTTAGTAAGTTCAACTCCTTTGGGAAAAGGAGGCATGTAAAGATCTTTGTCAAATGGGAAAGGATGGATGCTTTCCAGTGTGAATTGTGTAACAGGTTTGTCTTTCTCTTTCAAGAGTTGAGAGAGTTTCTCTTGCATAGTTTGCATTTCTTTTTGCAAGCGGGAATTTTTTGTTTCTTCCTCTTTCTCAATAAGTGTTTCTACAACATAATTGGAAGGTAACTTAGCCCCTTGATTGGCTAGTTAAAGAATGTATTTCTCTTTCTCCTCAACTAGGAGAACTCCCATCATCCTACAGAAATATTTGTTAGCACGAGCTTGTGCAATCTCTTCTTGAGTTATTTCTACTTCTACATCGTTGGGGGGGTCTTGAGAATGGGACTTACCCTAATTTTTAAAGAGGTCAGTTCTGCTAACCTCATCACCTGATTGGTTATGATCTGCCATCTTGCCAAAATGAAAGGATTCAAGGTGTAAAGACTCGGTGTGAAAAGATTGAGTGTTCTCTGAATTTGGGTCTTCTTGGAACGAAGAATTTCAAACCTGACTAAGATCCACTGGAAATGACTGTTTATTGTAAGGTCGACGTACCAGGGAAGGAGATCAAGATGATTCCTCACTAGATGTAGCCGATAATGGTGTGGAAATTATATATTCATCTTGATTGATTGAAGGAAATGTTTTGCCACTTCGAGTTGTGACAGTCATAGACAAAGTTTGAACAAGGAATGTGAACTAAGACCAACCTTGAAACTATCTCAAAGTAATTGCACAGAATGTGCCAAAAGGTTAAGTATCCTTGGTGCAAATCATCGGAGATGAGGCTAGAACAACCAAGAGATGACTATTGCGACACAAGGCATGAAAACACAGATGAAAAAGACCAAAAAGGACATGAGACGAGACCAGTTTAAGAAATAATCACATAATTCTCAACCCAAGAAACCAAGTTTCAAACTATGTGAAGATGGAGGACAGAAAAATAGACCCATATCAGAGACCAGATTTGATAGTACACCTGATTGACAGAAATTAGCTTGCTATTTTGGATAAAAGACTCTAGATTCGCACGAAGAAATGCTCTTTCACGCGAAGATTCTCACGGACCCACGAGAAACTTCACGGTATCGCGTGAAGAATGACACTAGACTGGTAGATGAAAAAGTGACAAAATAGTTATACTGTTGCCAAATGTTGCGTGGCAATTTATATCATATCGCGTGAAGATTCATAGAGAGTGACGCGAAGATTGGGAAATGTCGCGTGAAACTATGCAAATGTTGAAAAAGAATGTTTACAGAATCAGACTGTTAAGACCAGTTTGTGTTTCCCAAGAAAAAATCATGTTGTTTTTCGATAGATAGTTCAAGTTACAGATTGTTTTGGACATGTTCAAGATTGACAGTTTGTGTTTTTTGACGATATTTTTGATTGTTCAAATGATACACCCACACAAAATACATTAAACAAAATGTTTGTAGTACCAGAACAAGAACATCACAATCCTAAGATAGCCAGGATAGTATCTGTTGAATCCCCACTTGAACCGAAGTTCAGCTATGCTTACTCTTAGTGGATAACTTAGAAGCTTGGAGGCATGGGCTCCTCCTTACATATGCACTCACTTCTCAGGCACACCAAGCTTTGAACCCTAAAGGAATTGATTCTCAAAGGGCTGTTATCTCTACTAAAAGCCATAAAAATGTGGGGCATCTTAGTCAGTCTCTAACCTTCCGTGCCAACAGATAAAGGGTTTTTGGAAACTAGAACAATAGTTTGTAGTAAGGACATCCATTCAGGTGGTTGTGATCAAGTCATTTTCCCAATTAAGGGGGCTCTCAAAATCCTTTCAAAGAAAGGCTTTCACCTTAACGATGTTGGGAATTTAACGCACCACTAGGGTACTGGAGGAAATTTTGGTTGCCACAATGAATTCACACCTGTCTATTGTGACATTAATCATAATAGCATTTTTTGTATACCAGTTTGGAAGGGCTTGGCTTTAGCCTGTTACCGATTGGGCATCCACTCTCACCGGCTCTGCTAAAGCTCTCGGGAGGTAGCCACTCTAGTAGAATCACATGAATTTCTCTTACACCCAAGATCCATAAAGGTGAGGGGAGAGGATACGTTCATGTAGTTCTTAGGATTACAATCTAAAAAACACTTCAATCACGCAAGACAATGATTCATTTTAAGCACCAACCAAAGTGTGTTTTAACTACTAAAAATAGACATAAGAATTTGTGAAAACATGCAAGGTCTTCGACAAACATCCTACAACAAACCCATTAGTAGTTTGTAATTCCTTTCTTCATATCAATGTCCTACAATAAACACGTTAGAAGTTTATAATGGATTTTCTTTATCTCAGCGTCCTGCAAACCACTGTTATGATGTTTCAAAAGATAAAATCAGAGAAACATAGATGTCAGAAAATAGCAGGTGGTTAGAAAAATGAGGCAATAAAATATCAAAATGGAAGCTCTGGTATGTAATTTCCTGCGAAGATTTATACTAGATCGCACAAAGAAGTACAGAGAGACATGCGAAGAACTAGAAAGTTCGCGTGAGACACTCAGAAAGTTTGCGCGAGATTAGAATAGAGTTGTATGAAAGTACAGACAGAGTGCAAAAAAATGAAAAAAAAAAGTGAAATGAAATGAGGCCAGAACAAAATGCACCTGCCCCACGGTGGGTGCCAGAAATGTATGTGGTAAATTTGGCCTTGTTAACTCACCATACACTTCAACATAGTCCTTCTTCACCAGATACACACAAGATTGAATATGAGATTATTCATCCTATCTACCTACATGATTCGACCTATTTCCTTCTATCCAGATGGGGTTTTCAAAATAGCTCTCAGAATGAGAGTCTCACAACCATAGACCAATCTAGGAATGAAGGATTTTTCTCCATGAATGCAATACAATGCAAGATTATTCTAAGAATTGAAAGATGTAAGCTTAGTCTAAGACATGATTTCAATGCAGTTATTCTAGAAATTGAAAGTAATCTATTGCAAAATGAAATTATTCTGTATGAGATTATCAAGAAATGTGGCAATAATTCAATATTCTAACAATGCATGAAAAATGAGTGGGGTTTTGAATGAAGAATGAGAGTTCTTTTATAGACTCAGAGATGATCAAAATCGAAACTTTCCTCTTTTGAAATAAAACAAATAGAAAAGCCAGTTTAAATTAGAAAGCTTTATTTAAAAGAATACAATAAATTATTTTCTCTCTGCTTTAATTGTTTTCTTTCTTTGATTTTAACTATTTTATTTGATTTAACTGTTTTATTTCTCTTTAAAGCACAATTAATTCAAAGATTCTATTTCTGAATAGAAGAAAGATTTTTGAGAGAATATCCAATTAATTAAATAAATATGACCTCATAATTGCTTTTTTCCAATTATTTGAATAATTAAATTCAATTATTGAAATGAGGATATTTATTTAATAATTGAATATTATTTAATTCCTTTTTCATGTGTCTTAGCTAAAGAGGGTGAATTTAATTTAATTAAAGTGTTAGGACTTTATAATTAAAGTAATTTGATCATAAGGTTTGTTTAGCCAAATAGGTATTCAGGAATTAAATATGATGTATGATTAATGCAGATTTAGGATTTTCTACATTTGACACTTAGGTAGAGTAGAGTCAGTCAAGACTCAGAATTGCCTAGTACAATAGGACTTAGATGATCTAGAAGAGTGATAAATGTAAAAAAATTGGTTAGGGTTGCAAGATGCCAATTTTGCGGTGTTACAACCCTCTGTCGGGAAACCGCAAGGGATTTCATTCTTGCATGCTCTATCATTCTTGCAGGGTTTATCATTCTTGCAAGTTTTATAGTTGTTATTATCTCACAGCTTCTGTCTTGCAGATTTTGTGTCATCAATATTTAAATAAGCTTCTTCTATCACCATTTTGTCTATTTTTTCATTTCTCTATCTATTTATCTCTACAGGCTGAGATCTGGTTCTTTCAATTTCACAAATCTTTCAATTTCATACATTTTTGTTCATATATCTTTTGTTGTTATAAATCTATCTCTAACATTTAAATCTCTGTTTAAATTCATCTCTATTACAGGCTTATCTCTTTGTTTTGTTTTAGTAATAATATTATTCTTGCAGGGTTTCACACACTTCTGGATTCATTTGGTTAAAACTCTTCTTTCATCTCTGGTTCTTTATTTGTTTGTTGTTTATATTACTTTTATATAGACCCGTACTCAGCTAATCATAACTTTAATTTCTGATATTATCTTGTCAATCGCTCCAGTGAGATCCTTTGTAATTTTCCTCTTACCAACATATCCAAAGATCAGCCAAATCCAATGGTTGAGTTGGGAGATATTGCCCCCACACTAGGACTGAATTTCAGAGATAGTCATATCTCTGCACTTTTCAAGAATAATTTAAGTTGCAATCTATTTTTACCATCTAATCATTTTAATTCTTTTAACATATTTATAATTTTTTGTAGGTTTCTTCAACTCTAATTTTAGTCTATCTTTAATCATTAGATTCTATTGAATGTCTAATCATTAGATTTTTCCAATTCAAATCTGTTTAAATTTAACAAAATTTATTCTACTTTTTTATGTAAAGTTAAACGCTTATACATTTTGTTTCATTTATCTTTTTTTAAAATCATCTTAAAACCTCTTTCATTTTTCATTATTAATTGTAATCAATTGTTAATTCATCATTTAATTGCAATTAAAATTTGTTTCATCATTTAAAACAAAAAAATTAATTTTTTTTTAATAGTTAAAAAATTCTTACATATTGGCATTTACTAATCGCGTTAATCTAGTTTTTTGGATTCATTATTTTTTACTACAACTTGTAATTAAGTTTATTTTAATTTATTATGTCAATATTAATTCTAGAGATTAAATTAACAAGTTCCAATTATCACGCTTGGAAGGCTCATATTACATTTATTTTTTGATTTAAACATATTCTTGATGTGGCAACTAGTGTGACTTTTGTTACCACTACTACTGCCTCTAAGGTAGATATTGATGCTTGGAATGAGAAAAATAATGAGGCTTTAGGCCTTATAGGAATTTATTTACATCCAAATTCATATGTATTAATTACCCATTGTACTGAAGCACATGCAGCAGGGACTATTTTGAAAAACACCTTCGACAGTGCAACTGAATCTCAAAAGATTCAACTCCAAGATCAATTGGAGGATCTCAGGTATAGGGATTTCTCAACTATGGATGAGTTTTTACTTAAGTTTGATTTATTTTGAATTCAATTAACTGGTTTAGGAGTTACTTTATCTTAAATTTGATTAATCCATATCATTTTTAAAAAATGTCTTCCTAGACAATTTCAGAAATTTATAACTAATATACATTCTCAATTAGCTCTTCCTTTGTTAGCATCTCAATTAACTTATGCTATCTTTCAACAACTTTTACGTCAAGAAGAGGCTAAGTTAATTCAATTTGGCTCACTCAAATCTATTGATCATGCTTTCATGTCTAGATCTCATAATAATAGATCTAATAATCATAATCATAATAATGGTTATCATAACAATTCTAATAGACCTCATTGTAATTATTGTGGGAAAGATGATCATGTGATCAACACTTGTTTTAAGAAACTTAAACATGAGAAGTCATCTAATCCTAATTCTTATAATCATAACACTCGTCAAGCTTTTATTGTTCGATATGGGATGTCTACTTCTCACTATAATGACAATACTATTTGGGATGAATATTATGATGAAGGCTACTCTTGGAATAACCCTCTTGATTACTATCTTCCTACTCAAAGTGAGAATATTTTCTCTCCTTATGATGCAATGCAATTTAATGATCCTTGCTCTTATGTTGATGATATTCTTGAACAAGAAGAGGAAATTATCTCTAACTTTCTTAATGTTACTTTGCAAGATATGTGCATTACTCAAGATGGAATTCATAATGATGGTACTAATCCTATGATTGTTATGGAGGTTAATGATAATGATGGTATCTATCCTCCCCTTGATGTTTCATATTATGATGAATATGTTACAGATTTGTTTTATGCAACTAAAGATTGCATTCCTGATTATATGATTGATGATCCACAATATGATTTTTCTTTTCAAAGTGTTACTGATTTAGCACTAGGCGATCCCAATGATGGTCGCTCTACTAGTGGTTCTTGCCTTACTACATGCTCAGGTGTTGTTCATGCTCCATCTCTATTTTCTACTGGAATGACTCTACAGAATGCATAAATGCATCTCAAGAATCTCAATGGTCACTTGAAGATTTGGGCCCCCCTCCACAAGAAATTACATCTTTGTTTTGTCAAAGTTCTATACACTTAGCAAACATTCCTATATACCATTCAAGATCCACCGATCTAGTTGAAGAAATACATGATGATCAAGCTATCAACAATTTCATGAAGACTCTTTCAAAAGAAACATCTCAAAATTATTTTAAATATTTGGGTGTCATACCTATTGATCTCATCTCCCCAGGTAAAGATTAAAGGGGGATGTTAGAATTAATCTTTCCTTGGTATCTATGTAATTAAAAGATATACCAAGGTCTTGTCTCATATTTGTAATTCCTTTAATAAAGGATTTTCGATATTCCTCCTTAAGAGGATTCTTACACATGGCACACACCAAATGTGAATGTGGCACACATAGAGTATGGGAGTTACATGCAAACTCCTCCACTCATCTCTACTTAAGAGAGGGCTCTCACACACTTCTTAGGGTTTTAGGGTTCTCACTTGGTTCTAAGTTGGTTCTCATAAGTTCGATTTCTTCTCTCTTATCTCATTCTCATTCTTGCAATATTGTAATGAGCTATTGCTCAAGCTCTCTATCTCTCTTGGCTTCTTGCCTCATTCATATCTATGCACAAGGGGTTTTTCTTATTTTTCCCCTTTCAAAAACATTGTCTTTGTGTTGAGCTTGGAGCTTCTCATTGCTATTTTTGATTGTCCTTGTTTCAACATTCATCATTTGGTAATATCTTTCCTTGCTTCACTCTCTTGGATTCATTCTTGTATTTCATTTCATTTTATGTATTTTTCTAAAAATAGCTAGTGTTCTTTCTTACTCATCTTGTCTAGCACTATTCATGACATCAATCATTCTTACCATCTGTGTCTCTTGACTGATTTGCAGAGATTTCACTTGTCCATCTAGATGTTGATTTATTTCATTCAAGCTTGTGATGCTTTCTTCTGATGCATCTGATGCTTTGCTTTTAATTTATCCTGAAGACTCAAAGAAATCTGGTATCTCTTCCTCATGATAATCGGTTTCATTACAGCAAGATGCCATAATTTTTCTTTCATCTAAAAGTTGTCTCATTATGATTCTAGATTCTTTATACTACTCATAGAAGATCTTAATTTCTAGCTTCTTATTCTCAATACTTTTATCAAGTATGTACTTCTCCATTGTATGATCTTTTCTCTTAATCCTTTAAGATTTTCCAAAGAAGAGACTTAGCTCTGATACCAATTGTTGGAATTAAAGGGAAGTGTGTACTGAGAGGGGAGGGGTGAATTAGTACCTCTAAAACTTTTGTATCTTTTAACCTTTATCCTTTAAGTTATCAAGTGTTTATCCAACCATCTGATTTATACTATCTTGATGTAAGATATATCAATTTATAAAATTAATCAAACATGTGAACATTCATAGAATCATTCATGAAAGTAATTGACACATAACACAAGATATGATATTGCAGAAAACTCCTTTTAGGAAGTAAAAACTGCGGTGGGGATGGCACCCACAAATTCTTCACTATCTACAGATTGGAAGGGGACGGTTAAGGCTTACAATTTGATCACTTTTGATGATCTATCTGGTTAATATTATCTATGGAGACCTATTAAATTCTACTTGGTTAAGAGCTTTAGAAACACTATTGAGTGTGCACTTAATTAAGAGATTTATAGTTGGACTGTTAAATCCACCTTCCTTGAAAGGATTTTTACACTTTGCTTCACTTGTTAGAATGATAGAAAATTACAATTTGAACCAGTGTATGCAATCTCCTATTGCTGATTACAGATCCATTTAATATTACATGAATAATTATATCACCTAATGTGATTGAATAATACCTCTGATACTCGGTAGTCTCTATTCTTGGTTCTTGCTAACCAAATTCACCTTTCATTGTTTTGGTTCTTGAAACTTTCAATTTGATCCATATATGTGCTCGTATGCTTCATTCATCCTCTCATCCATTCTCATCCCTCTCTCATACATTATAATGAATGATTTCATCATCTATTGATAAGACAGATTGACCTAATCAAGTTTCACGTAAAATAATGTTAACTCTAAGATCATAGGTTTACAAATTTACCTTGATCTCCTAGTCTATGTGTTTTAAATCAGTTAGACTAATTAAAGAACTTACATTCATATTTCTTGTCCCTAAAGAAATGGTTTTAAAAATAAATCAAAACTCTATAAATAGAACATGACCATTTTATCTGACGTGGAAGTCAGATCCACTTTTTGCGGGTTGTAATTGACTTTCAGTTTTTGACAGTCGGTTATGCTCTGAAGTCAGTTAGACTGATTCTCAGTGTTCCTAATTGAACTATCTCTTGGGTTCCTCTATGACTATTCTCTCAATTTGCACTATGACCTATTTTTCAGGTTCTAGTTTTGGGTTCCTCTTTATCTTTTCCATTTTGCATTTTTGGTGTACACATTAAAATTGTGTCATCGGCTTTCTTTGTACTTAGCAGTTTTCAGTGATCTCTTGTATATGCATTTTCGGTTTTCTCTTTGTCCTATCTTTCGGTGTATGCTTATCAAAAGTGTTCTTTGCATACTAATGGAAAATTAATGTCATCAAACTCTAACAGGTTCTTTTTGTAAATCCTTTAATAGGGTAACTGATGACATGTAACTGATTGAATGTTTGATAATGTTAAGTTGAAGATGATGCAAGATATTAAATTACTTAATGGTTTGTATTTCCATTGAAGTCAAATTGATATCATCTGTATGGTCATATACATAATTCCAAATAATTTAGAGAATCAATGGAACAAAGGTTATGCTTTCAGCAATGCATAAAAGTCAAGTATTCACTAAGTGACAGACCACATTGGCAGAATGCACACCATCGGTAAAGACAGAGATAAAGTCACAATGATGCCCGACGAGCAGAAGACAGTGTTGCCCGATGAAGTAGAATCACAGGATATCCAATGATCTGAAATCAATATTGCTCGATGAGAAAGATCCAATGATTCCCAACGGACGGAGATCCCGAAGCTAACTGAAGTTGCACCGACGGAACTGGCAATTGTCACCGGCAACAAACTACAGAATTGACTGAAAGAACAGAGAGATCAGAAAATGACAAAATATCTAGCTGGCAGAGCTTAAGGATAGACTTAACTGGGTTTTTTATTTGTCTCATTCGACCACAGTTAAGTAAGTGATTTAAAGATGATTTATACAGCTGGCAAGAAGATAACTATGAGATAAATAAGGAGTTAAAGTCGTAAATCAATTTGGCTGGATTGTTTTTCACGCCAAGAATCAAGAATCAAGAACCAAGAATTAAGGAATATCATGTCTATATAAGAGATAAGCATAATTCATTTCTAAAATCAATCAGATACACGGGGGAGTGAATTAAAAGAATATGCTAAAAAGAAACTGGTGAAGGTTAAGCTTCATACAGTCCTGATCAATCAAGCTAAGGGAGAGCTAAAGAATTATGTAGACACTGACAAATAGTGAAGCACAGCATCACAGAGCATAAAGTGTGAAGTACAAAGGAACTAAATTGATACATTGATCAAAGAGGTATTGTAATTAAATATATCTGAATATCTGCAATTCAAGTTGCATTAGAAACAGGTCATTGTGTTTCAGTTTAACCATTGAAGCATTAAGTCTCTTAACAGAGTAGAAATTAACATTTTTTTACTATTGAGGTATATCCTAACAAATTACCAAAAAGGTTGACTCATGATAGTAGCATCAGTCTTACCTAAATCCTATTGATAGTCTAAGAAGGAGGCTGATTCAAGGATGGTAGTAAGATTAGCATAAAGCCTATTGACAGTCTAGAGGTTGATTCAAGGATGGTAGCAAAGATGCCAGATACTTAGTGACAATCTATGTATAAAAATCCTCTAACAAGGTCGCACTTAACAATGTGTTTGTAACCTTTAACAGGGTTGGATCCTAACAGGGCTCACTTCAAAAGAGTGAAAATTTGGGGTACCTGTCCCAGTGGTTTTTCCCTTAACAAGGTTTCCACGTTAAAATCCTTGTGTTATGTGTGTATGGTTTATTACTGTATTGTTTTACATGTCACATATGCATTTATGGATTGATTGGTAAACTCTGCATATTTACTGAGTATCGGTAAATAAGTTTTAATGTTTATCGGTTATCAAGTAGAAGAAGGACAGACAAGGTAAACCGACAGATAGTTATTTATTTAAAGTATTTCAAAGGCATACATCTTGTAGGGAATTAATAATCTGAGGTGTATTAATTGGTGGATTGAAGTTTAAAGGATAATTTTTGAGGCCACTGATTCACCCCCCCCCCTCTCAGTTATTACTAACAATAACTTCTTTATTGAGGTTTTAAATCCTCTATCAAGGTAGATCATAAATGATCTGATTGTACTCCTAATAGTGTACTAGTCACTCCTAATAGGATGAACCCTCAAAAAGGGTATTTTTAGCTCCTAACATGGAAAACTCATTTACTATGGTATTGGGCTTGTGGGTGTCATCCCCACCATGGCTTTCTCCCTCTAACCAAGGGTTTCCATGATAAAATATCAGTGTCATGTGTGATGGATTTTTGGATGCTTGATATTACTTTCTTTTATGTGTTTCATCAGTTATATGCTTTGTGTTTTGGAAAGTAATTCTATTTTTATTTAGAGAAGTGGTTGAATTTGTTTACTACATGTTTGAACTGATTCACCCCCCTCCCCCCGCCCACCTCTCAGTACCAAATAATTCCAACAGAATTAATTACTTGTGGGTTCCATAACCGACCATGGTTTTATCCTTAAATGGGTTTCCACGCAAAAATCATGGTGTTATGATGTTGTGTATGTTTTTTCTTTTCTTATTCTATTTACTTTCCATTATTCTTTGTTTATGGTTAAGAATTCAGAATAATAAGGTTAAAAGTGTTAAAATATTGATTCACCCCCCACCAGTGTTCCTTAATACTACATGTGATTCAACTCCCTATCTATTCAAATTCTCTATGGTATATTTTGAGTTTATCTCAAACCCTATTCATAGCATTTTTCAACAAATTTTCATTTACAATTCATTGTGGTAAACATGACACCCTTTTTCACCTTTCTAACAAAGTGATTTTGTAGAATGTGGTTCCTATTATTTTGTTCCATGTATTGCCATGTTGAGGACTTCATTTTAAAACTTTGTAATATCCCTTTTCATTTACTATTTTTGTACTTTATCTTCCATATGTACGTAGTGTCATATACCGCTAGAGTGGGGATAAATGTATCATTGTAAATTGTGAAAACCTAATTGTTGTATACAATTTCCAAATTTTTTAGTGTGTACATTGTTGTGTTCTCATATTAGAACACATAATAGGACTTCATGTTGCACTTAATGGACACCTAAATTCAAATATGAGTCCTCTATTAATTCAATTTCGTCTAAAATCAAGGTAATCCATTATTTCTAAGTGTGCTCCTTTGTTATTTCTCTAATCCAATAATCTATTTAATCACAAAGGCCATATGTTACCATTAATGACCTTCGTAATCTATCCCAACCCTAAACTCATTTATGCCTTGTAATCTAAGACCCATGGTTCTAATTTGAGCCCTAATTGGAGGGTACATAACTCTTGGGTCATTTTTTTCTTGAGAACATAATGCCCAAGGTGTCCTCTATTAGAATGTGAGGTTGATGTTATTCTTTTTGTTTTCATTAATGGTTGTCATTGATGTCAACATATCAGATGTATAGATGTAGTTCATTTATCATTTCATTATTTTTGGTGTATCGGTAGTTGGTGTTGGTGTATCAGTAGAAGTTTTCACGAAAGGATTTGCTCTAAAGGTTTATCCTTATCCATGTTGGTTTTAGTCTATTTTTATGTGCAGCATATGGTGGAATGTTTATTTTGTGTTAGTAACTCTACATGCTGATGAGTTTTCAAAACCCTTAGACAAACAAGCACAGAGATTTGGATCCTATGATGAAGCATTTGCCAAAATTCAAAAGGAATTGAAGAAACTGGTCATTGAAAGGAAAACAAGGAGAATGGTATCCAACCTAGAGCATAAGTTTGGTAGTAGTGATGCAGGAACATCTTGCACTGCTACAACCAAAACGAAAGCTAAGGTGAAGAGTAATCAAAGAAAACTAGCTTCTAGTGAAGTTAAGTCTACAGTGGAATCATCAAGGAAGAAAAGTCAAAGCACTCTTATTGCAAGAAAAACTTACAAGAGAAAGAAAAAATCCACAGAGGTGAAGTATTTTCAGAAGAAAACTGAAGAGGATGAGGCAGAAAGGACATAATCAAACAAGGATGTCTCTGAACTGAAAAAGAGTGGTGAGACAAAGAACTTTGAGACCCATGGTTCTAATTTGAGCTCTAATTGGAGGGTAAAAAACTCTTGGGGAACAAAATGCCTAGGGTGTCCTCTATTATAATGTGAGTTTGATGTTATTCTTTTTGTTGTCATTAATGGTTGTCATTGATGTCAACATATATGATGTATAGATACGGTTCATTTATCATTTGGTTATTTTTGGTGTATCAGTAGTTGATGTTGGTGTATTAGTAGAAGTGTTCACCAAAGGATGTGCTCTAAATTTTTATCCTTATCCATTTTGGTGTTAGTCTCTTTTTATGTGCAAAATATGGTGGAATGTTTGTTTTGGTTCAGTCTTATCTTGGACGTTTTCATTGTGCTTTGGTTGGTGCATTTGAATTGTAATGTATAGATCATATTCGTTGGTACCAAAGGTCTCAGATATTGTGTAGCATGCATATATGTGTGAAGCATGTTGTATTATACAAGTTGATCTATGTTTCATTCCTTAACACCATGGGAATGATTTGGTGTGACCTATTTCAAATTGGTCTAGGACGACTTAGTTGTTTACATCAAGAAATATAAGAAGAGCAATAATATTAGTCATTTTTATGGTAATTAGATGCAATTATATGGGAATTTAATGTGAACATTACAAGGAAATATATGTGTGTTGATGTACATGGGAGTTGTGTTGGAATTATATTGAGATGATGTACTGAGAGGGGAGGGGTGAATCAGTACCTCTAAAACTTTTCTTGGTTAGCCCATTAACCCTTAGTCATCAGTTTGTAATTTATCTTATCTAACTATTCATCTTTCTTTATGCATATGTAATCATATCATACATTCTTTTGATATGCAATAATAATAGAAACATTCATGAAAATAGATAACACATGACATAAGATATGATATCGCAGAAAACTCCTGTTAAGGAAGGAAAAACTATGGTGGGGATTGTTACCCACAAACTTCACTATCTGCAGATAAGAAGGGGTCAGTTAAGGCATACATTTGGTCACTTCTGATGACCTACCCTGTTAGGAGTATTAAAATGGAGACCTATTAAGATCTACTTCATTTGAAGCTTTAGCAACACTGTTAAGTGTGCACTCTGTTAAGAGATTTGGAAAGAACGGTTAAGTCCACCTTCTACAAAAGGATTTTAGATGTGATGCAC
>MU225240.1:10286707-10345377 GCA_018584345.1 Thuja plicata
GTGTCACAGCCAATATATCCTTCTTTACTATTTTATTTTTCTTCTTCTTTGGCTGGGTGGAAGATTGATGTAATACCATTTGTAAGGCTTGAGACTCGGTTGACTTAGTTGGTGAGTGTTTAGAGGATGAGGCATCCTTTTGTATTTGTTCAGTGTTCACCGCCCAGTTTGGTGAAGACGTCTCCTCATGTACCTTAGGTGTATCTGCAGAAGAATCTTCTTTTTGTTTTATTTCCTCATTTATCTTAACTTCCTCACTCTTATCTTTCTCTTCAACCTTTCTCTATGTATCCTCTATTGTTTTATTGATACATCTTGCTGCTCATCAGTTGCATCCTTCATTTCAGTGTCTGTCTCCTTAGAAGTGTTGGATGCACCTTGGTTTTCATCGGTACCCATATCCTTGGGTATATCATCATCTTTCTTAGATTATTTATCCTGGCTTGACTGTATATCAATAGCATCTATTAATATATGCATATTTGTCAGTGTATTGACAGTTGCAGTGTCAATAGCTATGTCATGTTCATCAGTCTTACCCTCTGCAGTATTGATGTTTTCATCTTTTTGGATCTCTGTTGCAGGTTCTTTTCCTGTAATGGTGTCGACAATGTTTTCTAACCATGAATCATTGTTCATATCAACATCTAAGTTACCCTTTATTGAAAGTTCATCTTTGGTAACTTCTTCATCCTCCAAGTTTATGTGGATGGGGGTTGTTGGTACTTGATCATCTTTACCATCTGTTGGCCATTCCTCATCTATAATATCTGTTTGTTTTTGGCCTGTGATTTTTACTTCTTCATTCTCCAACTTAGCTGTTGAGTGACCTATTGTGTTGATAGGTTCCTTTTCAGGACTGCTTTCCTCATCAGGTTTTATTAGACCACTCCATATTTTGTGAGTGTCTTCTTCTAGCTCTATAAGCTTTCCTTGAAGAAACTTATAAGCTCTCAGTTTTGGTGAGAATTTCTTTGTATATTTCTCCATTACTTCATTGATTTCTTCTTTTGTTGAATCAATAGGCATAAGAGAAACTAAAACTCTTTCTCTTATCCTCTTCTCCTCATGGAGTACAAAAGTGAATCTAGAGGATATATTATCCAAAAGTTCTTGCGGAACATCTTGTCTTGTGAAGTGTAGTGGGACATAATAATGTATGCACATCTTAGCAATAAGTGCATCTTCAATCTTATTTTGTTCTTTTGTATTCCATCTTAACCATTTTCTAATTTTTGGATGTCCAACAGATGCAGCTTCAGAAATATACTTACATATGCTATCAATGTCATCAGATGGAGATGTAACCTTTGCTTTTTCCTTTGCTAGTCTGTCAGTGTTAGGTTCATCCATAGCTGAATCTTCTATGTCCTCATCAATTTGAACATATTTCCTTCTCTTTGCAGGTGCCCTAGGTGGTTGTTTAGCCTTTGTAGGTGTAGGTTTCCTCTTTTACACCTTCCCTTTTACCATGGGAGAGGGAATAGCATCTTGTGCTATTTGGCTTCTAGTTATAGCCTTTTTAGTTGGAGGAGGTGGTGAATCAGATTTCTCTTCCTCTGATTCTTTTTGCTCTTCTATTTCACCGATGGGAAGTTGTTCCTTAGTGTCTTCCTCCTTACTTTGTTGTTCATCCTTACCCTCCTATTCCTCCTTTCCTTCTTGTTCCTCTTTACCCTCTTCTTCTTCTTCACCATTAGAAGATATATTCAAGTTCTTTTTCAAATTCTTGACCATTCTTTTAGACTACTTGAAAGCCTTCTTAACAACAAGAGTTGATTTAATCTTTAGTTTGGCTTCCTCATAAGTGCCAAATCTTAGTTGTTTGTTGTCAACATGCTCATTTAGTAATGCCTGAATGCATTATGTTGCTAATCCAGTTTTAATTTCATAATCAAGCTTTTCAAGCCATGATTTTATAGGAACTATAGCTTGAATGTAAGTGAAATTTGTATCCACCATAAAACAAATATCTTCTTTGTATTCCTCTATCATACTTTCAGGAATTCTACACCTAGCTTGTAGCATTTCCTTAATGGCTTTGAAATACTCATGCATAACATTGTCAAAGTCTGTACCAAGTGATTCTATGAATTCACTTATTTGCATGGTAACTGGTCTATTTGTGTCCCATGCTAATTTTCCTATGGAAGGAAAGTACTCTTCGAAGTAGAAGAATATACACATAATAAGGGAACCAAACTTACATGTGTTTGTCCTTGAGGACCTTATGGTGCACATGTTCTCCTCAAATTGATGCAATAGGATCTTAGCCAGATCCATCTTCTTCCCATGTTTGATGATCTTATATGCAGTGCTCATTACAGTGCTAGAAATGTTGTTCATTCTACTAGCTTAGAATATCTTGTATCCAACTATGCATGCTCCAAATTTCAGCTCTGCGTCGGTAATAGTATTTACTTTCAGTGCCCTCTTGTCTAACTTTGTACCAGTTAACCTTTCCACTTCTGCAAGAGGTGGATGTTTGTGAGCCTGAGGTTTGTCTGTTGTTGGATAACCAGTCACAACGTGTATAACATCCTTTGTTATAGCCTTGGGTTTGTTCAGCCATAGAGCATTGTCATGGACTCTTCTTAGAACAATTTTGATCCACTCTATTTTGAAAACCCTAGGAAAATGAAGTGCATTTGTGAGTCCTTTCACTTGTAAGTTTTTATGCTCTTCTTTGAGCTTTCCACCTTCATCACAAAGTGCTGCATGGGCGTTATCAAGGTCCAGATCTCCTATCTCCAAGATCTTGTAGTGAATGAAGGATCTAATGTCCTCAACCAATAAAACCCTAGCTGGGATTCAGGAGAATGCTCCAAAATCATCTGGTTGAGAGGCTATGTCAGGATGTAACTTGTATTTTGGTTCAACACATGCCCCTCTACTAACAAGTTTGTAAGGTTTCTTCTTGTCAACCTTGATTTTCTCTACCCTAGATGTTGATGCCATCGTTTTTGAATTTTAGGGATTTTTGTAAATCAAAACAGTGCTATCGATGAGTGGATTAACTTACTAAATTTCTGTGATCTCTTTTGAATTTGAATGCTCAGTGAATTCCTTCTGCTGGGTCACTTCTCAAATTGCACAAAAATCGCTCTGCTCTACTCAAAAATTGTGGGTGCAAAAATGAGATTGCCCGTTGGGCTTTTATTCCTTTTGGTGCCTTAAGTTGTCATTAATTCTTATCGACTCATCAGTTTATGAAGACTACTTTTGTCGGTAAGGAAATTCATAACATCATCAGTGTCTATGCAAAGTGTTAGGGTAGCTAGCAGTTTGAAGACTTCACCGATGCTCGTCGGTGATGTTGCGATGATAGCTTTTGTAGATTCAGTGTTTACTGATATCCATCGGGTTACACTCAGCTTGTGTAATGACCGATACATTCCGGTAAGTCTTACTAAATTTTTTGTGTGTGTTCACTGATGCAGATTATGCCCAATAACTAATGGTTGCTTTTCAATAGTTTAGTACATAGAAATGTATTGCATCTTTATTCATGATAATATTGCAATATAAACTATGTATAATGGAACTGATGCATAGTAAAACATGTGATAATGTAGTTCCATACGTACTTGTGCAATCTAGTTAGATGTAGTGATGTCACCAGATCTAGTGGATGGGGTGTCATCATTTGCAATGCTTGTACTAGCACCTTCATTGTTTGTGGCTTTTACCCACATCTTGTTTCTCATTCTTTTGATGTCATCGAAGGTATTTCCATTGGGATGAGTATTTGTGTCTGTCACTCAGTCTTTGCAATATTTTATCACATGTCCAACTTTATGACAATGTAAACATGCCATACCTGGATTGGTCCATCCTCTTGACCTTCTGGTCCACTTTCTCATACAGTTGACAGAAATATGACCAAACATTCCACATGATGTACAATTTACCCATGTGTTATAGTCCCAAACATATGAGTTACCTTCTCTTTCTGGTTTGTAGCTTTTATCAGTCTCCCTTGGAGTCCATGCTTTGTTATTCTTTTTCTAGCATTCCTTATTTGTATGCCCATTCATCTTGCATGTAGGACAATACTTGTCCATATAGGTTTTTCTCTTTGGATTCATCACTTTGGATCTGCACTCATGTGCCTTGTGTCCTTTCTTTTGACAATTATAACAATTACCAATAAAAGTAGATTTTGCTTGAGAAATACCTTTCATTTTGCTTCTGCAAATGTTTGAGGTGTGGCCTGGTTTTCCACAGTGATTGCATGACAGCTTCTTGGATCTTGGGGTTGTGAAAGCATTCCTCTTATCATATTGATTAGAGGATTCTCCATTCTCGTTGTACCCTAATCTTGTGTAGTTGTTGACTCTTCTTTGTCCATCAAGAAAATCATCCATCCTTCGGTTGCTATCCTTAGCCTTTCTGATTAATTCATTGTGCTGATTCTGGACTTTGATTTCATGCTTCAATTTCTCATTCTCTTCTCTTAGCTCACCTATGATCTATACTCTTTCAATGAGTTCTATATTTAATCTGTTTGCTTCTTGGCTCATAAGAATAATCTGGTTGGTGACCTCATGGTGATGCTTAGTGAGTCTTTGAATTTTTGATTCTTTCTCTTGTATTTTCTCTGTAATTTTCCTCCTATCATCAATGGCTAGTGTTCTTTCATTTTCAGCTTTTCTTGCATCATTCATAACATTAATCATTTTTACCATTTGAGTTTCTTGACCAATTTGCAGCATCTTGATTTGATCTGTTAGATGTAGATTGATCTCCTGCATACTTGGAATTTCTTCAACTGATGCGTTTGAAGCTTTGCTCAATGATGATTATGTTGTTTCAAAGTACTCTTGTATTTCCATTTCTTTGTAGTCTTTCTCATTCATCCTAGTTTCCATAATCTGTCTTTCATCAAGAATTTTTCTCAATTTGATCTTCGCCTCCTTATACTGCTCAAATTTTATTTGCATTTGTAACTGCTCATTCTCAATAGTCATGTCCAGTCTAAACTTGTCCATTGCTCTGATCTTTTCTCTCAAGTCTTTAAGCTTTTCAAGAGAGAGACTTAGCTCTCATACCAATTGTTGGAATTATATTGATATGATGTATTGAGAGGGGAGGGGTGAATTAGTACCTCTAAAAATTTTCTTGGTTAGCCCATTAACCCTTAGTCATCAGTTTGTAATTTATCTTATCTAAATGTTCATCTTTCTTTATGCATATGTAATCATATCATACATTATTTTGATATGCAACAATAATAGAAACATTCATGAAAATAGATAACACATGACACAAGATATGATATCACAGAAAACTCTTGTTTAGGAAGTAAAAAATGTATGAAGCTTTATAGGATCTGTTATGATCATCGTGTAAAACTCAGATCCACAATTTGCGGGTTCTTGATCTGTCTGTCGGTTTTGATGGTCGGTTTTCTTGATCGTCAAAGTTCTTTTCTTGAATTGGTCATCAGGTATTCCTTTTCTGTTTCTGTCGAGTTAGTTCTAAAAATTGTTTCATCGGTAATGCTTGTGGTCGCCGGTGATGCTTGTGGTCGCTAGTGTTTCTTGTGGTCGCCGGTGATGCTTGTCACTTTTATACTTAGCATTTTTTCTCAAAATTCTTTGTTCTATCGGGTATGCTTGCATTTCACCGGTACTGCTTGTGGTTCATTGGTAATGCTTATTGTCTACTGGTAATGCTTTCTATCTATGTTTTTCAGCGAGTATACTAATGGCAAAATAATGTCATCAAGTTGATGTAATCATTGGTAGACTATTATAACATTTTTATATTGCAAAGTATTGATAATAGTGACTTCAGTGGTGGATTCTACTTTCATTTCTTATATTTTGATAGTGATCCTATTAGTAGTGAGCCTATTTGTATTAGAAAGTATCCTTTCTTATTTTTGGGTAAATATCCAAATTGGCAGTAATCCAACCCATGGTGAGAAAACTGGCAGTGAGCCCTTGTCAAAATCACCTTAGCCTATGTTTATTTCTTGAGAATTAGTTTCTCTGTGGTTTTTCCCAGTTTGGGTTTCCACGTAAATCCTTGTGTTCATTGTATTGATATTTTTTTCTTTCATGTTTTTATCACTTATAAGTTTCTAATTGGTTTAAGTAATTACCGGTTCAGCAAAAGTTTAAGAAATTGCTTGCAAATAATTGATCCCCCCTCTTACTTATTTTGCATGTTCAATAACTGGTATCAAATCTTGGTTCCTTGTTGAAGATGTTAACCACTTGAGGAAGATATGATGGCACACAAACTAAAAATCCCTATTTTTGATGGATAAGACTACAGTTCATGGAAATAGTAGATGAGAAGATATATGATCTCAATCAGTTACACTACCTAGAAGAATGTGGAGACAAAGTATGTTGTTCCTTAAAATGGCCTCAAAACTCAAGATGAAATCACATCCTACGAGGAGAATGAGAAAGCAAGGTATGAAATATTTTTTTCTTTATCAAAGACTGAGTTAGCTAAGGTTATCTCATTAAATATTTCTTATAAATTTTGGGAAAATTTAAAGAGATTTATGAAGGCAATGATAGAGTTAAGTTGTCCAAGAAGTTAACAACTAAGCGTCATTATGAGAATCTGAGAGTGGAAGAAGGTAAAGATATTGGAATCTATTTTAACAGGGTTGACAATGCATTAAATGAATTCAAGAATCAAGGCAATATCATAGATGAAGATGTTATAAAAAAATATCTTGATGCCCTTACCAAAAAGCTACAGTGACAAGATCTCAGCAATTGAGGAAGTCTATGATTCAAATTAGTTTACCAAAGAATAGTTGTTTGACACCCTAACTCTATTTGAGATGAGAAATTTTATAAATGCAAGAGCATATCTAAGAAATATTCAAAGCCACAAAGATAGAGGAAGATCTAGAAGATGAAGACTCAAATGAGATGGAAGCAAACTTTGCAAAAAATTTGAAGAAAGGTGCTAGGAAATAAAAAGGTATGTTACCCCTTATGTGTTTTAGATGTGAAAAAAAATTTCATTTTGCTACTAGGTGTTTGGAGAAAGGTCCTACGAAAAATTTTAAGAAGTTTAATAAGAAAGCTTACTATGTTAATGAAGATGCTAGTATTTTAGATGATGAGTCAAAAATAGAAGATTGACTATTTTATGTTGAAGAAGAAAAATTGGGGATCGATATTTTTAACATTTGTCTAGAAGTTGATGATAATGTTGAGACTGCTTTATATGTTAGAAAGAACAAGAATGAATGGTTGGTTGATAGTGGTTGTTAAAATCATATGATTGGTGATAAAATCAAATTTTTAACACTTGAGAAATATGATAGTGGTCCTGTTAAATTTGGTGATGATAAGGCAACATATATTGTTAGTAGAGGTTCTATTACTTTTGATGGAAAGCATAACAATGGAAAATTTTATTATGTGAAAGGTTTGCATCACAATCTTTTGAGAGTTGTACAGATGTATGAGAATGGCTATGATGTTGTGTTCAATAATGAAGGATGTGAGATTTGGAAAATATATGGAGTAGTGATTGTAGTTAGAAAAAGGACAGGAATAAACATGTATTAACTTGAAGGAGCTATAGAATTATGCTTACTATCTCGGATTGATGACAGTTGGCTTTGGCACTGAAAGATGTGCCACATAAATTTTGATAACTTGGTAAGAACTAGTTCATTATGTGCAATAAGAGACTTACCTAGATTGTGAAAACCATAAAATGTTATCTGTAAAGGATGTTACAAAGGAAAGAAGAGAAGATATTCATTCAAGGAAAAAGATTATTCTTCTACCGGTTTGCAAGATCTAATGCACATTGACCTGTGTCTTCCTACTAGAACAAGGAGTTCGCAAGGTGAGAGATATTTCATACTTTTAAATTATCATTATTCAAGATTATATTGGGTGTCTTTTCAAAGAGAAAAATCAGAAGCATTTGAGAAGTTCAAAAATTTTAAAGAAAGAGTTGAGAATGAATTGGTAGGAAGATTAAATGTTTGAGATATGATAAAGGAGGAGATTTTACATATGATGAGTTTGAGAATTTTTGTGAGAAACATGGCATTAAGAGATAGTTTTCAACAAGTAGAACACTACAATAGAATGGTGTAGTGGAAAGAATGAATTAGACAATACAGGAAGTGACAACGAAAATGATGAAGGAAGCAAGTTTACTAGAGGTTTACTGGAGAGAATTAGTACATATAGATGTGTACACACTTAATAGA
Organism: Thuja plicata; assembly: GCA_018584345.1. Taxonomy (NCBI): domain Eukaryota; kingdom Viridiplantae; phylum Streptophyta; class Pinopsida; order Cupressales; family Cupressaceae; genus Thuja; species Thuja plicata. Next base: position 10,294,917 of record MU225240.1, read on the forward strand.
GTTCTTTACTGAAAGAATTATGATAAGAAATCATACAAGCTATGGCATGGAAGAGAACCTATAGTGAAATATTTCAAGATTTTTGGAGGAAGATGTTATATTTGGAAAGATGAGGAAAATCTTGGAAAGTTTGATAGTAGAGAAGATGAAGGTATATTTTTGGGATATTATCCAAAGAGAAAGGCATAATGGTGTTACAACAAGAGATTCAATAAGATTATTGAAAGTGTGAATGTGAAGGTTAATGAAGGCTTTGAGAAAACTCCTTAGAAACACCTTGAATATGAATCTGATATAGAGGACCGAGGAAAAGAAGATAAGAAAGATACTAAAGAGACAAGGAAGGTTTCATTATCTACAACTAAGACACAAAGGTATGTACAAAAAAATCAGTTTGAAAATTATATTATTGGTGATAAGCATATAGGCATTGTTACAAGAAGTAGAGCAACATAAAAGCAAGTTTTGTTGTGTTTACTTTCAGAATTTGACCCTAAGACTGTGGAAGAAGCATGTAATGATCAAAATTGGGTAAGAGAAATGAAGGAATAACTTGATCAAATAAAAAAGAATAAGATTTGGGAACATGTTCCCAAATCAGATGAAAATAATAAATAATTGGTACTAAATGGGTTTTCCAGAATAAGCTGGATGAGAATGGTGTTGGAAAATGGTCAGCACTCCTCTCAGGATTCATGACAAGAGAATAATCACCTCATGTGGATTATATAAGTCTAGTGGTTGTGTTACCCAAATTTTCCTCATTTGGTAAAATTGGCTATAGGTGGAGTAAAATGAGGCTCCCATGAGGGTTGGGCCCAGCCTGTAAAAGACTCTGGGTTTCTAGTTTTGGTCATGTCCTCTACATATCTTTTCAGTCCCCTGTTCTACCATTTACAATGCAAATAACCTAAATATGAAATCCTAAGTGTTTCATAGTAACCCTAGCTCGACCATTTCTCACTCTATTTTCTCATTACCTTTTCAGGTCACTTAAGTTCTTAAAAGCTCCATGTGCACTTTTAGCATTACCTTTGTCTCTAAGTCGCATGAGGAAGAAGACATATTCTATTTTACCCAGCGACCCTGATATTTCCCTTTAGTCGCGTAATCTCCCAATATAAACCAAGGTTAATAAAGTATCATGAGGTACTATGACTAAGTGTTTTTCTTAACCCATGAATGTAGTTTGAGTAAAAGCAGGATAAGGTTATAAATCCTTTCAGTCGAGAGGTCTTGTGATTAACTGTAGGGGTAAGAATCCTTTCTGAGACTCTGAGTTTGCCCAGTCGTCAAGTCTCTAGTTTCTCTATGGTTAAAAATAGGTTGAGTTAAGTTAAGTGCTGATGTAGGTGACAGTGGTGACAAGGCAATAGTAAACAAATGACTGGGGAATGTGTGTCTTGATGGGCCCATGTTTCACACTCCTTCAATCTCCAAGTCTCGTAACCGCGACAGAATATTCCATTTTGTTTTGCGACTATGATATAACCTTTGTCGTTGGGTCTTTGAAAGGATGCAGAGTTAATAAAAAGATAAGGAGTTTGTGAGACTGTATTGTCACCGAGTCTCGTGATATAACTAAGGTTAAAGGGAATAGTTGGGAGATTCAATGATAAGGAAGGAAAGGTTACTCAGGATTATAATATGAGGCCCGGGTAGAGTAAAGTCATCTATGGCTATGTTTCAAAGTAAAATCAGATTTTGATCTCAGCCGTCGATGCAGGTACCCATGCTAGCTATGACCATTGTCATACAAATATTTAAAAATTCAAATATCCTTGCACATCATATTTTTAACAGTTATGGCAGAGCCGACTGGCAGAGGATTAGATGGATAAGAGGTGACCCTTCAGGAGGAGTAAGGGGTTGAGTCATCTTTTCTAGAGGGGCAATCTGATTTCTGGCATTATTCTCTGCAAATAGTATGGTCAATTTGACCCAAGATCAATTTCCTAATTAAGACCTCATTCCATGTATTTTTTACTGGTCTTCTTTCATATCAGATCCATCGACCTTTTCCAGAGATTTTCATTTATGGCAAGATACTTTTCAAAAATAGATCTGATCTTCAGTAGATGATTCTAGATTTCTTCTGATGGATTGGACAATTAGGGTTTCAGTTATTCAAAGAAAACATATTATAATGTAACCCTAATCATTTTTGGGGACTTCAAACCTGCATGCTAGGGAGTATATATATCAGTTTTGAGAGCTTTAGAGCTCAAAGAGTTTTCCTGACTTGGAAATTATCTGTGGCATTCTTTCTGCCCTCTAATTTCTTTAGTTTGTAATCTTTCATTGATTTTTAGATATTGCAGAGGCTTTTTGTGACATATTTTCTATCCCTGTGCTTCCTTGTCTGAATTTCTCTTACTAAAGTAGAATATATTGAGTGATTTCTAGTAAAACATTATAGTCTTTGAGCCCTCTTTCTTTTAAAATAGTGTGTACTACTATGGATGATTTGATTTAGATGAATTTGTGGATATTCTATAGTCCCCTGTCATTTTGTCTCATTCCTATGTTGAATTGAAAAATTAGATGTCTATTTGCAGGTCATAGTCTGTGTCTACTTATAGTAAATACACTATTGTTTGTGAAATCACTTCTTTCCCTGAATAGCCTCTGTTTGTCTCGGGCCTCTCTATGAAATACTTATGCAAAGCTATCTAGGAAGTTGTGTTCTTTTGGTTCCAAGGTTTTAATACTAATATTAGTCAATATATTATGATTTAGGTCACATTTGGTGTATCACTTAGTAGGATAATTTTCTTTCAGTCATTTCCCTTTCATGCATTCCTTCTATCCCTTTTCCCTCAAGAATTTACTTTCCTGTTAAGAAGAAAATTTGGGTGACATATCAAGAGGAACTGGCCTAGAATCTGGAGGTCTCACCTCGGTTAGAAAAAGGTCCCACAACCTTGAGATGATTCCCATGTTACACTAGATCACCAAGACTATGAGAGCTTGGGTGAAGGGTGCAAATCTAGGTGTCTAACAGTTCTGGCACGCCAGGTGGGACTCCATAAATAATTTTATCTTGTAAGTCATGCTATCACTGATATGTTGATGACATGATTCAGATCTAGAAGAGTTCATTTTGCTGCATATCTGGCGACTCCATAGGTCTACTGGTTTCAAAGATCAAAGTGCTGGTATGTTCCAAATTTTTTTGCACCTTTTCAAAATTCCAGCTAACTATAAGTAGACATGTCAGGCTGTTATGAGCAGCTGGGTCACTCTCCTTCTTATTATAATAATAATATATTGTGGCTATTCATCAGCTATACCAAAGCCCTCCAAGGCCTATTTTTACCCCAAGCTTCCATACTATGCAAGGCCATCAATATATCCAACATGCCCCAGATGATTATGCTCTTGTCAGAGATTATGAGCAAGCCCTCCAAAGAGAAAACCCATGGGCACTAAAGGCACAACAAGAGATGTTGATGCATAGGAAGCTGGCCCACCATGCTTACCTCCCACCCCCCCTTTTTAGACCATTAGACAGCAACCTCATATCTCAGAGGTTATCAGAGAACAAGGAAAGATCAAAGCTAAAGTGCTTGACATGATCAAGCAAATATCTGAGATAAAGAATTTACAGCAAGATATGGAAACTCAAGCCTATGAGCAACAAGATATGGAAACTCGTGGAAGTTTCCAAGGTTTTACCCCCTACCATGAAGCAATCACCTTACAAACATGTATCCCTGGGATTGGGATGCTTCATGGACAGCAATTTGGAGACGAGCTCAATTGTCAAGCTGAAGTTATTTCAGCAAAATCCAAAGCTCCAATTACTGAAAGGGAAGCCCTTGGGCCTGAGATTCCAAAAGGGAGGTATCATTTGTTCCCACACCCTACACATGAGGAATCTGTAAGGCATCCACTTCTGAGCTTCAAGGACCTTCTTGAAGCACAAAAGACAACAGAGCACTTGCAGTCGCCTCTAGAACATCAGCAGCTGAGAGAAGTGGTTGCAACAATGGTGGAACATCACCAAAGTGATACAGACTTGGACTTACCAAGATTCAGATAAAAGATGCCTTCCATGTCTTCCCTTAAAACCCTCCAACTACGTATTCCAATTTTTAAGGTGAAGACTCCTGCTCAGGTAACTGTGACAAAGGATCAGTCCACTAATCAATCAGGGAAGTTTACCCAAAGAAATGATCCACCCCAAGAGGCCTCTATTGTCTCTCAGGGTGATGAACCTATATGGAAATGGCCATCTCTGCCTCCTGGTTGTCAAATTCCAAGCCTTTGAAAGGATACTAGCCTAGTATTAGGGTAAGAGCTTGTGGTTAATGAGCTTCTTTGTGATGATGCAGAGGAGATGAGTTCAAAGACTTCAAAGTTCAATAAGGACTGTGATGAGCTTGGATAGAAGGCTGAGAAGATGGGAATAGATATTCAAGTTGATACCTTAGTGAACCTATTAGAGGGGCTTCCCATATTTTTTGATGAGGAAGATATCACCTTGTTGGATGAGCTACCTAATTTTATTGAGTAGGATGATGAATTTATCTCCATAACTACCCGTGCAACTTTATAGCAACGAGAGGAGAACATCAGCAAAGGCTTGGAAGAGTGTGATTTTTTAGAAATCATAGGGATTTTTTGCTAACGGCTAAATGATGAACCCTTACTCCCTGTGGTAGGAGTTCAAAGTTGTGTGTCTACTACAGAAGATCCATTTTTGGATTACTCCCTTTCAAGGGATTAGTCACCTAAGCAAAATTTGGAGCTAATCTCGTATCCTCAGAATCTTGACAGCTTTGATGAGCTTTTGGCCAGTTTAAAGGAAGGAGATGACAACTTTATGACCATTAAAGAGGAGATGACATGGCTTTCCATAGTAAAAGAAGACAACCATGAAAAGAGTGAGGATGCCAGAAAAAGGGTTTCTACCTTCAAAATCTCAAGGGGTTGCCCTATCAGATACCTAGCCCAAATGGAGTTTGCTAAGGTACCATCACATAATCAGATTGAGGTAAGTGAATCTAATCTCACTTTTGTAGAGGCAATTTTTTATTGTTTGACAAATCTATACATGCCTCATACACTTGTAATTGTCCTTATGCATGTACTGCAAAATGTTTTATTCAGAAAAGGAAGCTACTTTAGCAGTCCAGTAAATGGTTTTGTTTAACCAAGTTGTTTCCACTGGTTACCATAGGGTAGATTAGATTTCCTGATTTCTTTCAAAGCTTTCTAGTCTAACTTCTCAGCTTTTCAAGAAGTGCCTGTGCACATAATTTTTGTTTCAGATTTTTTTCTCATTCAGAGGAAAAAAAAATTTCATAGAAAATGACTCCATGCCCAATGGAATGTTTCAGAGGCTATTGGTTCTCAAATGTCTAGCAGGAAAACATCTCGCAGAAATCGCCAAGAATGTTAACCAAATTTTCCTCAGCTAGTAAAATTGCCTATAGGTGGAGTAAAATGAGGCTCCCACAAGGGTTGAGCCCAGCCTGTAAAAGACTTTGGGTTTCTAGTTTTGGTCATGTCCTCTGCATATCTTTTTAGTCCCCTGTTCTTCCATTTACCATGTAAATAACCTAAATATGAAATCCTAAGTGTTTCATAGTATCCCTAGCTTGGCCATTTCTCACTCTATTTTCTCATTACCTTTTTAGGTCACTTAAGTTCTTAAAAGCTCCATGTGCACTTTTAGCATTACCTTTGTCCCTAAGTCACATGAGGAAGAAGACACATTCTATTTTACCCGGCGACCCTGAGATTTCCCTTTAGTCGGGTAGTCTCCCAATATAAACCAAGGTTAATAAAGTATCATGAGGTACTGTGACTAAGTGTTTTTCTTAACCCATGAATGTATTTTGAGTAAAAGTGGGATAAGGTTAGAAGTCCTTTCAATTGGGAGGTCTCGTGATTAATTTCAAGGGTAAGAATCCTTTATGAGACTCCGAGTTTGCCCAGTCGTCAAGTCTCTAGTTTATCCATGGTTAAAAACAAGTTGAGTTAAGTTAAGTTCTGATGTAGGCGATAGTGGTGACAAGGCAATAGTAAACAAATGACCAGGGAACGCATGTCTTGATGGGCTTGTATTTCACACTCCTTCAATCTCCAAGTCTCATAACCACGACAGAATATTCCATTTTGTTTTGTGACTATGATATCACCTTTGTCGTTGGGTCTCCGAAAGGCTGCAGAGTTAATAAAAAGATAAGGAGTTTGTGAGACTGTATTGTCACCGAGTCTCGTGATATAACTAAGGTTAAAGGAAAAAGTTGGGAGATTTAGTGATAAGGAAGGAAAGCTGACCCAGGATTATAATACGAGGCCCGAGTAGAGTAAAGTCATCTATGGCTACGTTTCAAAGTAAAATCAGATTTTGATCTTAGCCGTCGATGCAGGTACCCACGTCAGCTATGACCATTGTCATACAAATATTTAAAAATTCAAATATCCTTGCAGATCATATTTTTAACAGTTATGGCAGAGCTGACTAGAAGAGGATTAGATGGATAAGGGGCGACCCTTCAGGAGGTGTAAGGGGTTGAGTCAACTTTTCTGAAGGGGCAATCTTATTTCTGGCGTTATTCTCTACAAATAGTATGGTCGATTTGACCCAAGATCAGTTTCCTAATTAAGACCTCATTCCATGTATTTTTGACTGGTCTTCTTTCATATCAAATCCATCGACCTTTTTCAGAGATTTTCATTTATGGAAAGCTACTTTTCAAAGATAGATCTGATCTTAAGTAGATGATTCCAAATTTCTTCTGACGGATTGGACAGATAGGGTTTCAGTTATTCAAAGAAAACATATTATAATGTAACCCTAATCATTTTTGGGGACTCCAAGCCTATGTGCTAGGGAGTATATATATCATTTTTAAGAGCTTTAGAGCTCGAAGAGTTTTCCTGACTTGGAAATTATCCGTGGCATTCTTTCTGCCCTCTGATTTCTTTAGTTTGTAATATTTCATTGATGTTTAGATATTGTAGAGGCTTTTTGTGACATCTTTTCTATCCCTGGGCTTCCTTGTCTGAATCTCTCTTACTAAATTAGAATATATTGAGTGATTTCTTTTAAAACATTGGAGTCTTTGAGCCCTCTTTCTTTTGCAATAGTGTGTACTACTGTGGATGATTTGATTTAGATGAGTTTGTGGATATTCTATTGTCCCCTATCATTTTGTCTCATTCCTGTGCCGAATTGCAAAATTGGATGTCTATTTTCAAGTCATAGTCTGTGTCTACTTATAGTAAATACACTATTGTTTGTGAAATCACTTCTTTCCTTGAATAGCCTTTGTTTGTATTAGGCCTCTCTAGGAAATACTTATGCAAACCTATCTAGGAAGTTGTGTTCATTCGGTTCCAAGTTTTTAATGCTAAGATTAGTCAATATATTGTGATTTAGGTCACCTTCGGTGTATCACCTAGTAGGAAAATTTTCTTTCAGTCATTTCCCTTTCATGCATTCCTTCTATCCCTTTTCCGTCAAGAATTTACTTTCCTATTAAGAAGAAAATTTGGGTGACATATCAAGAGGAACTGGCCTAACATCTGAAGGTCTAATCTCGGTTAGAAAAAGGTCCCAGAACCTTGAGATAATTCCCATGTTACACTTGATGACATTATTTTTCCATTAGTACACTTAGTGAAAAACATTGGTAGAGATCACCAACAGACTACAAGCTTCACTAGCAGACTTCAAGCATTACTGGCGAACAACAAGCATGCCCGACAGAACACAGAGGTCATAAAAAATGCTAAGTATAGAATCGACAAGCATCACCAGCAACATAGTTTTGAGAACTAACCTGACAGGAATAGAAAAGGCATACCCAACGACAAGTTGAAGAAAGGAACACCGATGACCAAGAAAACCGACAGTCATTTAGAGAACCTGCAAATTGTGGATCTGATTTTTACACGACAGATAAAGCAATGTAATCTGTTTATAGATTTTTTATTTGTTTTAAATCATAACTTGAGGGTCAAGCAAGCTTTATGTAAATATTTTAATGCATCCTAATAGATCTAAAACATATCTAACTAAAGATCAAGGTCAAGTTGTAAAACTTGGATCTAGAGTTAACTTGCGATGCATGAATCAAGAATTGAGCCTAATTTAGTATAAATAGATGTTCAAACTCAATTATGAGTTATGAATTCATTATTTTTGATAGCCATGAAGAGCATATAAGGAGAAAAAGGTAGAATTCATGCAAAGGTCAGAAACAAAATACATCAGTTATCAAGAACACACAGAGGCTACGGACAAGCAGATAAAGGTATTATTCAATCATGGAAGGATGATTACTTATATGTAAGAAGCTTAATTGGATCTATTATCAGCAATTGAATATTGCATATATCATCAGATCAAAGACTTATGTAGTTGAATTCTAACAAGTGCATCACATCTAAAATCCTTTTGTAGAAGGTGGACTTAACCGTTCTTTCCAAATCTCTTAACAGAGTGCACACTTAACAGTGTTGCTAAAGCTTCAAACAAAGTATATCTTAACAGGTCTCCACTATAATACTCCTAACAGAGTAGGTCATCAAAAGTGACCAATTGTAAGCCTTAATCAGCCCCTTCTTATCTGTAGATAGTGAAGTCTTGTGGGTAACAATCCGCACCGTAGTTTTTACTTCCTAATAGGAGTTTTCTACGATATCATATCTTGTGTCATGTGTTATCTATTTTCATAAATGTTTCTGTTATGGTTACATACTAAAATATTTTATGATATGATTGCATATACATAAATAAAGATGAATAGTTAGATAAGATAATTTATGAACTGATGATTAAGGGTTAATGGGCTAACCAAGAAAAGTTTTAGAGGTACTGATTCACCCCTCCCCTCTCAGTACATCATCTTAATATAATTCCAACAATTGGTATCAGAGCTAAGTCTCTCTCTAGAAAATCTTAAAGACTTGAGAGAAAAGATCGAAGCAATGGACAAGTTTAGACTGGATATGACTATTGAGAATGAGCAGTTAAAAATGCAAATAAACTATGAGTAGTATAATGAGGCAAAGATAAAGTTGAGAAAACTTCTTGATGAAAGAAATATTATGGAAACCAGGCTGAATGAGAAAGACTACAAAGAATTGGAAATAATAGATTACTTTGAAATAGCAGAATCATCATTGAGCAAAGCTTTAGATGCATCAGCTGAAGAAATTACAAGTATGCAAGAGATCAATCTACATCTGATAGATCAAATCAAGATGCTACAAATTGGTCAAGAGACTCAAATGGTAAAAATTATTGATGTCATGAATGATGCAATAAAAGCTGAAAATGAAAGAACACTAGCCATTGATGATAGGAGAAAAATTACAGAGAAACTAGAAGAGAATGAATCAGATATTCAAAGACTCACTAAGCATCACCATGAGGTTACAAACCAGATAATTCTTATGAGTCAAGAAGAAAATAGATTAAATATAGAACTCATTGAAAGAATACAGATCATTGGTTAGCTAAGAGAAGAGAATGAAAAATTGAAGCATGAAATCAAATTCCAGAATCAACACAATGAATTGATTAAAAAGGCTGAGGATAGCAACAAAAGGATGGATGATTTTCTTGATGGACAAATAAGAGTCAATAACTACATAGGATTAGGGTACAACAAGAATGGTGAATCTTCAAATCAACCAGATCAGAGGAATGCTTTCACAACCCCAAGATCCAAGAATCTGTCATGCAATCACTGTGGAAAACTAGGCCACACCTCAAACATCTGCAGAAGCAAAATTAAAGGTATTTCTCAAGCACAATCTACTTTTATTGGTAATTGTTATAAATGTCAAAAGAAAGGACACAAGGCACATGAGTGCAAATCCAAAGTGACAAATCCAAAGAGAAAAACCTATATGGACAAGTACTTTCCTACATGCAAGATGAATGGGCATACACATAAGGAATGATGAAAAAAGAACAACAAGGCATGGACACCAATGGAAACTGATAAAAGCTACAGACCAATAAGAGTAGGTAACTCATATGTTTGGGACTATAACACATGGGTAAATTGCACAGCATGTGGAAGGTATGGTCATATTGCTGCCAACTGTATGAGAAAATGGACCCAAAGGTCAAGAGGTTGGAACAATCCAGGTATGGCATGCTTGCACTATCATAAGGTTGGACATGTGATAAAAGATTGCAAAGACCGACTGATAGACACAAGTACACATCCCAATGGAAATACCATTGATGACATCAAAATAATGAGAAATAAGATGTGGGTAAAAGCCACAAACACTGAAGGTGCTGGAACAAGCAACACAAATGGTGACACCCCATCCACTAGATCTAGTGACATCACTTCATCTAACTAGATTTCACAAGTAAGTATGGAATTGCATTATGACAATTTTTACTATGCATCGATTCCATTATACATAGTTCATATTGTAATATAGGCATGAATAAAGATGAAATATATTGTTACTTGCTAAACTATTGAAAAGCAACCTCGGTTATTGGGCACAATTTGCATCGGTGAACACACACAGAAAAGTTAGTAATACTTACCAAGATGTATCGGTCATTACACAAGCTAAGTGTAAACCGACGGATATCGGTGAACATTGAATCACAAAAGTTGTCTTCACAACCTCACCGACAATCATCGGTGAAGTCTCAAAAACTGCTAGCTACCCTGATGTTTTGCACAAACACCAAAGATGTTATTAATGTCTTTACTGATGAAATCAGTCTTCATAAACTGACAAGTTGGTAAACATTAATGACAACTTAGGGCACAAAAAGGTATAAAAGCCCGAGGGGTAAACTCATTTTTGCACCCGTGATTTTTGAGCAGAGCAGAGTAGACCAGAGAAATTTGAGAGCAATTTAGAGAGTGACCCAGCAGAAATCATTGTGATATGAAGCATTCACATTCACAGACAAGCACAGAGAATCTATAAGTTATCATACTCATCGACCGCACTATCTTTGTTTTTGAAAAGCCCTAAATTTCTGCAATGCGATGGCATCGACTTCTAGGGTTAAGAAAATTAAGGAAGATAAGAACAAACCCTTCAAGCTTGTCAGCAGAGGTGCATTTTCTGAACCTAAATATAAGTTACACCCTAAAATAGCCTCTCAACCTAATGATTCCAGAGCATTCTCCTGAATCCCACCTAGGGTTTTACTGGTAGAGGACGTTAGATCCTACATTCACTGCAAGATCTTGGAGATAGGATATCTAGACCTAGATAATGCTTATAGGGCATTATGTGATGATGCTGGAAAGCTCAAAGAAGAGCACAAACACTTGGAAGTAAAGGGACTCACAAATGCACCACATTTTCCCAAGGTTTTCAAAATAGAATGGATTAAAATTGTTCTTAGCAGAGTTCACAACAAGGCTTTATGGCTAAACAAGCCAAAAGCTATAACAAAGGATGTTATACATGTGGTTACTGGTTATCCTACAACCGATAAGCCATAGGCTCACAAATATCCATCTCTAGTAGAAGTTGAAAGACTAACTAGTGTAAAATCAGATAAGAGAGCACTAAAGGTGAACACCATTACCAACGCAGAACTAAACTTTGGAGCATGTGTTGTTGGATACAAGATCTTCCAAGCAAGAAGAATGAACAGCATATCTAGTACTGCTATGAGCACAGCGTACAAGATTATCAAATAGGGGAAGAAGATGGATTTGGTAGAGATCCTATTACAACAATTTGAGGAGAACATGTGCACAATAAGGTCTTCACAGACAAACAATTGTAAGTTTGGTTCCCTCATAATGTGCATATTCTTTTATTTTGAAGAATACTTTCCTTCCATTGGAAAAGTTACATGGGACACAAGCAGACCCATTACCATTCAGATAGGTGAGTTTATAGAATCACTAGGGACAGACTTTGACGATGTGATGCATGAATATTTCAAAACCATAAAGGAAATGCTTCAAGCAAGAACTAGGATTCCTGAGAAACTGATAGAGGAACACCATGAAGAAATATGTTTCATGCTAGATATAGATTTCACATACATACAAGCAGTAGTTCCAAGAAAATCATGGCTTTCAAAATTGGATTATGAAATAAAAATAGGAGTAGCCAATGAGTGCATCAAGGCACTATTGAATGAACCAATAGACAACAAACAACTGAGATTTGGTACCTATGAAGAGTCCAAACAAAATATTAAGACAAATCTTGTTGTCAAAAAGGCTGTAAAACAGTCAAAGAGAATGGTAAAGAATCTAAAAATATCTTCTGAAGGAGAAGAAGAAGAAGAAGAAGAAGAAGAAGAAGAAGAAGAAGAAGGTAAGGAGGAACAAGAAAGTAACGAGGAACTAACCAAGGACCAGCTTCCCATCGGTGATACAGCAGAGACAAATGAATCAGAGGAAGAGAAGTCTGATTCACCACCTCCTCCTCCACCTAAGAAATCTAGAACAAGAATCCAAACAGCACAGGATGTTATTCCTTCTCCCATGGTAAAAGGGAAGGTGTACAAGAGGAAACCTGCACCTCAAAAGGAAAAACAACCAGCTAGAGCACCTACCAAGAGGAGGAAATATGTTCAGACTGATGAGGACTTAGAGGATTCAGCAATGGATGAACCTGATACTGTAAAACTAGCAAAGGAAATAGCAAAGGTTTCATCACCAACTGAAGACATTGATGAAATATGTAAGTATATTGTTGAAGTTGCATCTATTGGTCATCCTAAGATAAGAAAATGGTTAAGATGGGACATTGAAGAATAGAATAAGATAGAAGATGCACTAATTGCTAAAATGTGCAAACATTATTATGTCCCACTGCAATTCACTACACGTGATGTGCCACAAGAACTATTAGATAAAATATCTTCTAGATTCACTTTTGCACTCCATGAGGAAAAGAGGGTAAGAGAAAGAGTATTGGTCTCTCTTTTACCTCCTGAATCAACCAAGGAATAAATCAATGAAGTCATGGATAAATATGCAAAAATCTTCTCACCCAAATTGACAGCATATAAATTTCTTAAAGAGAAACTTATAGAGCTAGAACATGACACTCATAAAATATGGAGTGAGATACTCAATCCTGATGAGGAAAGCAGTCCTGAAAAGGAACCTATCAACAAAATAGGTAACTCAATAGTTGAGTTAGATAGTGAAGAGGTACAGATCATAGGCCAAAAACAAACTAATGTTATAGATGAGGACTGGTCAAAAGATGGTAAAGATGATCAAGTACCAGCAAGCCCCATCCACAAAAACTTGGAGGATGAAGAAGTTACCAAAGAAGAACTGTCAATAAAAGGTAACTTAGATGTTGATATAAATGATGATTCATGATTAGACAACATTGTCAATACCATTAGAGGAAAAGACCCTGCAGCAGAGGTTCAAAAAGATGAAGACAGTAATGTTGCAAAGGGTAATACTGATGGACATTACATAGCTATTGACACTGCAACAGTCAATACACCGACAAACATGAATATATTAATAGATGCTATTGATATATAGTCAAGTCAGGATAAATAATCAAGCAAGATAAGAGTGAATGTGTCAATAAAAATGAAGGTACAAAACTAAACAAAGATTCATCTGTTGATACACCCAAGGTACATGAGGAGACGTCTTCACCAAACCGGCCGGTGAACACAGAATAGATACAAAAGGATGCCTCATCCTCTCGACACTCACCCACAAAATATACCCAATCTCAAGCCTTACAGATGGTGGTACATCAATCTGCCACCCAGCCAAAGAAGAAGAAGAATAAAATAGTAAAGAAGGATATATTGGCTGTGACACTAGATGAAGTCATTGAAGTTCCAAACTGGGACATTACCACTTTGGAGAGTGACAAACTTCAAGAGTTTGGAGTGCTATGTCAAATAAAAGCCATACAAAAGAAAATGATACAAGAACATAGGGAAAACATGGCACTTGACAAAGCAAAATAGATACTCCAACAACTTGTTCCTGAAGTGAAACTTGAAGAAAATGCTTCAGTAAAGGAACAAATTGTTGTTCTTACCGATGCCATCACAGAGCAAGGTATAGATGCAGAACAAGAAATGGAAGAGAAAGCAGAAAATAAATATCAATTCAAGTTAATTGATAAAATCAGCCAAGAAGTGGCATTGAACAAGGTAAAGCTCTCAGAACTCACTGATGAATTAGAGCCAATGATTGCTGAAGCAATCACCTTAGTTCAAAATATGTGCACACTAGAGAAATTTGGAAAAGAAAATAGTGACAAACTAGCAAAAATAGATTCAAATGTCAAAAAAAGTGCACAAAGCCTAACCTCTCATGATGATTTCATAAAGGCACATCATGAAACGGTCATAGAGGCGAATAGGTTGAGGCAAGAAATATGGGATGTTGAAACACAATTCAGAGGTGAGATTACTGAACTTCAGACACATATTCTACCCAATCTTACTATTTTACAGCAACATATTTCTTATGCTCGAAATCTGATAGCAACCCCTGAGATGTCTGTAGTAGACAGCATCTATGACATACATGTAAGGATTTCACTAGAGCACATGGCTCTAGAAATTTTGAAGGAAAAATGGGAAAAGATGATGGAGGAGATCAAGTCCTCACATTCCCACCTTTTTGAAAAGCTGTAAGTACCTTTGCCTTTAGAATCAAAAAAAGAGGAAAGGAAATGTATATAGTTATGTACAATATATATATCAGAATGAAAAAGGGAAAATAAAAATATATAAGGATATGTATACATACTTACTTACACTTACCGGCATATACATAGTGGGAGTCATTCAAATGACTAAGGAAGAAGTATACACAGGTGTACATACTAATACACTCAGTATGTTGCACATATCATGTTTTTGATACTAATGTCAACAGGGAGATTGATGAGATTATTTTTCCATTAGTACACTTAGTGAAAAACATTGACAGAGATCACCGGCAGACTACAAGCTTCCTCGGCAAACTTCAAGCATTACTAGCGAATAGCAAGCATACCCGACAGAACACAGAGGTCATGAAAAATGCTAAGTATAGAATCAACAAGCATCACTGGAGACCACAAGCATCACTGGTAACACAATTTTGAGAACTAACCCGACAAGAACAGAAAAGGCATACCTGATGACAAGTTCAAGAAAGGAACACCGACGACCAAGAAAACTGACCGTCAGAACCGACAGTCAGTTAGAGAACCCGCAAATTGTGGATCTGATTTTTACACGACGGATAAAGAAATGTAATTCTATTTATAGATTTTTTATTTGTTTTAAATCATAACTTGAGGGTCAAGCAAGCTTTATGTAAAAAATTTAATGCATCCTAACGGATCTAAAACATATCTAACTAAAGATCAAGGTCAAGTTGTACACCTTGGATCTAGAGTTAACTTGTGATGCATGAATCAAGAATTGAGCCTAATTTAGTATAAATAGATGTTCAAACTCAATTATGAATTATGAATTCATTATTGATGATAGCCACAAAGAGCATCTAAGGATAAAAAGGTAGAATTCATGCAAAGGTCAGAAACATAATACATCAGTTATCAAGAACATACAGAGGCTACCGACGAGCAGATAAAGGTATTATTCAATCATGGAAGGATGATTACTTATATGTAATAAGCTTAATTGGATCTGTTATCAGCAATTGAAGATTGCATATATCATCAGATCAAAGACTTATGTAGTTGCATTCTAACAAGTGCATCACATCTAAAATCATTTTGTAGAAGGTGGACTTAACTGTTATTTCCAAATCTCTTAACAGAGTGCACACTTAACAGTGTTGCTAAAGCTTCAAACGAAGTAGATCTTAACAGGTCTCCACTGTAATACTCCTAACAGGGTAGGTCATCAGAAGTGACCAATTGTAAGCCTTAATTGGCCCCTTCTTATCTGCAGATAGTGAAGTCTTGTGGGTAACAATCCCCATCGCAATTTTTACTTCCTAACAGGAGTTTTCTGCGATATCATATCTTGTGTCATGTGTTATCTATTTTCATGAATGTTTCTGTTATGGTTACATACTAAAAGAATTTATGATATGATTACATATACATAAAGAAAGATGAACAGTTAGATAAGATAATTTATGAACTAATGATTAAGGGTTAATGGGCTAACCAAGAAAAGTTTTAGAGGTACTGATTCACCCCTCCCCTCTTAGTACATCATCTCAATATAATTCCAACAACACTAGATTACCAAGACTACGAGAGTTTGGGTGAAGGGTGCAAAGCTAGTTGTCTAACAGGTTGTATTAGGCATTGATAGGGTGATATTTTGGGGAAACGACAACCACACTTGTTACAAGTGGTATCAAAGAAGTTGACAAGAATACATAATTGGTACTAAATGGGTTTTCCAGAACAAGCTTGATGAGAATGGAAAGGTAATAAGGAATAAGGAAAGGCTAGTATGAAAAGGTTACACTCAGATTGAAGGCATATATTTTGATGAGACTTATGTACATGTTCCCCAGATGGAAGTGATCTCGACATTTCTTGCATTTGCAGTGTTCAAAGAATCAAGGTTTATCAGATGGATGTGAAGTCAACACTCTTGAATGGAAAAATGAAAGAATAAGTTTACATTGACGATCAAAAGGATTTAGATCAAAAGGGAATCCAAATGTTGTGTGCATATTAAAGAAGGAATTGTATGGATTAGAGAAGGAACCTAGGGCCTGGTATGGAAGATTGGTTAGATATCTGATTGGACAAGGATTTTAGAAAGAATTAGTATGTAGTAATTTGTATTACACAATTTATTCAGATTAGATTTTGATTGTTGTGCTTTATGTTGATGACATTATTTTTGGATGAAATGATGAATTGTGCAGGAAATTTGTAGAGGAGATGTAGAAAGAATTTGAGATGTCCATGATTTTCAAGTTGAATTTCTTTCTTGGGTTGTAGGTGAATTAGAACAGTAAAGGAATATTCAATTCTCATTCCAAGTATGTCAAGGAATTGTTGAAGAATTTTGGTTTGGAGAGTTCTAAATTGGCATGCACTTATTGTTACTTGATGTAAGTTGAATAAGATTATTCACGAAATGCTGATGTAAGTAACTACAAATCAATGATTGGAGGACTATTGTATCTAACTTATACTAGACTAAATATTATGTATGTAGTATGTTTGGTATCCATATTTTAGCAAGAACCAAAAGAATCACATGTTATGGCAGTAAAGAGGATTTTTAGATATCTAAAGGGAACATAAGAGTTTGGATTATTGGTATCCAAAAGGTTGAGATTTCACGCTAACAACTTATACTAATGCAGGTTGGGATGGATTTTTGGATAACTGGAGAAGTACTAGTGGTGAAGCTTATTTTCTTGGCTCTAGGTTGGTTTCTTGGTTAAGAAAGAAACATGATTCAATCACACTATCAACTGCTGAATTAGAATATATTGTATAGTATCCTCATTTTGTACTTAGGTATTATGGAAGAAACACACTTTGAAGGATATTTGTTTAATTTTTATGGTCCAATTTCAATCATGTGTTATAATACCAGTGCTATAAATATTTCAAATAATCCCATGCAGCATTCCAAAATAAAACATATATCTATCATGTATCATTTCTTGAGATAAAAGGTGTTGGAAAAGGAATTCAAGCTAGAATATGTGCCTACAAAGGAGAAAATAGTAGACATATTTATAAAATCTTTGTGCAAGGATACTTTTGAGTATCTCAGGGGAAAATGGATGTTCTATCCCTTCCTAATGCTTAATAAATCCACTAGTGTGTGCATTGGTCTAGTGAATTGCATGCTTAATCATTTCTAGATCAATGCTTGACGTGTTAGGCCCAAAGAAGGAAATCACAACTGAGAGGGTGGGTGAATCATTTTACTCACAAAAATGAAAGCATTAACAATTGAATCACTTATAGATCTTAAAGATAAACATGAATGTAAGATCCACGACACATAGCTCACAACAAAAGATTTGTTTACAAGGAAACCCAATTAAGGGAAAACCCCAGTGGGAGTCAAACCCACAAGATAGATGTACTCTGTTAAAATTACTCCTCGGTTAAGAGAAAAAAAAAAAGAACAAAAGAATGCACTTGCACCCACAAGCCCACTGCTTAGAGCACACTACTCACAATACAATGATCTAGCCCTTAATTGGGCTCACCAATCAAACACTCATAACAGTTACAAAGAGTGGACAAACTGTCCAATACAACTGAAGTGACTTACAACATCTTCAATGCCAATATAGTTCCAATGAATTACAATTTCTACCTCAGTTGTAGAATACAAACATCTATGTATTCTCTATCTACATCACACATCGCAATCATAAACAATTTCCCATTTATACATATTACAAGGAATAATCAACAACAAGGTCAGCCAATACCTATACAAATAAAGATATGAATAATAATCTCAAACACTAATGAAATCCAAATCAAGTCATCTAGGACTTATATAGGACCTAAAAAATCATTGCACAAACATGCAATAACTTCACCAAATATACGCTATGAATTAAAACACATTACTTCACCAAGCCGTCTAAGACCTAAATGAAGAAACATCGATCACACTCAGCAAATCACCAGATGCAGTCACCAAGAATCATCAACATGGCCATAATATGATCCCAAAACAATAGAAAGTAGTGTGAATAACCTCTCAAACCTACATAACATCTCAACCTCAAAATATAGACTCATCTCTCTACAATTCATCATCAACACTCAACACTAAACTCTATCACATCAAAAAGATATTTTGGAACTCTGAATCATGAACAACATCAGTTGAAGAAACAACATTAAGTCCCAAAGCATCCACCAACTTTGCATCCACTAAATCAACCAAACCGTTCCATACTGAAGTAAAAACTCAAACTCTATCATAACCAGAACAGCAGGAATACATAAATAGAAACATCTTGATAAACCAATCATAGCTTACTCAACCAACCAGTGAAACTCTATAGGGAAACTATAGACATGACAAAAACACCTCACATAATTGCAACACAAGATCTTCAACATATCATCTGAACAACTCAATCATCTCTACTGAAAAAAAAACACATTATCTGCAACAACAATAGTATGTTGACTTCAATGACAAAGCATTAATGTAAACAGACATAAATCTTTTACATGCTCAACAATCTTCCAACAATCTCCCCCTTTGGTATTGATGGAAACATATGAAGTGAAAAACTAATCAATGCACAAAGATAATATACCCACATGATCACTCTGAATATCCAGCTACAAAATTCTCAACACAACTTGTTTTTCACACAATATTCTCCCCCTTTGACATCAATGGAAAAGGACCAAAGACATAAAAACAACTAAACTCACCTCAAAATATTGATGTGAAAATTTTCACATAAAGATCCACAAGATTCATAAGCCTGCTCCCCATAAGGAGTAGTCCCCAACTCATCAATCTGGAGAATAATATCCTAGTAATATTATGGACTGATGAAATCCTTAGCATCATGTGCTCTGATTGGGAGGGGATATTACCCAAGATTATCTCTGAGATATGCAAATGTATCATTTTTCAAAGGCTTTGTAAATATATCAGCAATCTATTCCTTAGTAGATATATACTCCAATTTTACTTCCTTGTTACTAACTTGATCCCTCAAGAAATGATACTTAATAGAAATATTCTGTCTTTGAATGTTGCACAGGATTCTTTGAAATATTTATAGTACTTGAATTACCATAGCAATGACAATAGGTTCATCAATTTTTACCCTTAATCCTTTAGCATCTGCTTTATCCAAACAACTTGAGTGCAATTGTTAGCAGTAGAAACATACTCAGCTTCAGCAATAGATTGAGAAATACAATATTGTTTCTTACTATCCCAATGTTGGCAAGTGACCTGATGAGTATAGCACAGAGGTTTTCATTTATGGAAACACTAGTTATTCACATGGTCACTTGGAGTACAATCTAGTTTTGGATATTATGTTTTGAAAAATGACTAAGTCCAGGAAGCAATTGACTGGGTACAGTTGTATAGTTTTTCTTGGTGAGCACAGTATATGATGACTTAAGTCTTGTGAGATTAGAGGAATGTATTATGGGATGTAGTAGAACTTCAATTAAGGTCACTTTTATTTTGGATTTTACTAGAGAGACTTACAGCTTGATGAAGTTACGTGAAGACAGTGCAGCAGTGTAACAGGGCAAATGAGTGGTCGGATGTTTAAGGGAGTTTAATGTGGAATCCAGAAATGTTACTTTGGATTTGGTTTGGGTCCTACCCTATATTTGTTTATATATGATCATCTACTATTTATTTTCTATTTGATTATGTGTTGGACACATTTTGTGATGTATTTGTGAGCCAATTGGAAAGGTAATGAGATCGAGTATATTTGTGAAGATGTTTTGAGATGCGAAGAAGCATGTGGAACAGATTGATGCATTGTGATGTCAAAATTAGATATAGGATGTTGTGAGCTATAACTAGGACTAATTAAGCATAGCATATGCTTGTAGAGTTCACTTTTTGATCAATCTTTGTAAAGTCATTTTTGCTTTGTAAGATTAGTGAGCTCATTGTATTACTCCTAACATGGTTTCTATCCTTTAACAGGGATATGTACTAAATGTAATATCTAACTCCTAATAGGGCTATGTATCCTAATAGGGACATTATACTATTAGTGCATTCTTAGTGGTTATCATCCCCACTGGGGTTTTCCTTTGGCCAGGTTTTCCTCATTAACAAATCATGGTGTTATGATTTGTTTACTTTAGGTGTATGTTCTTCTTATTTTAGTAATTGCATGGTTAAGCTTGAAATTGTTAAGTTTGAGATTAAAGTGTTGTAATACTCATTCACCTCCCCTCTCAGTATTACTTAATCCTAACAATTGGTATCAGAGCTTGTGCCCCTTGGAGAGAAATGCTAATAGCTTGAGGGATATCTAGATGGATTTAAGTAGTTTGGAAGAAAATTTTGAAGCGGCACTTGAAGACCTTGATAAGGCAAAAGTTGATAATGTTTAATTGAAATTCAAATTAAGAAGAGTTGAGGGTTTTATAAAGAAGCTTAAGGAAAAGCTTGAACTTTCTAGGAACCAAAGGCAAGATCTTATGGAAACAATACACGAGGAATCTGAAAATGATTCATCTGATCAGATTAAACAGCTTGAACTAGACAAAGAAGTGTTGAAACATGAAAGAAAAGTTACTTATATTCAGATGGCTAAATAAATTCAACAAGAGAAAGATGGAAAGACTAGACTTGAAGAGATCTTGAAGAATGAAAATGTACAAATGGGAAAGATGTTGTTTGAACTTGATGATTACAGAATCAAGTATCAGGAATTGGAGAAATATAATCACATCATTAAGGGAGAACTTACTGAAGAAAAGAATCACATTGAAAAACTTAATGCGAGAAATAACAAGATTGATGAATAAAGTGAAAAAACCTAAAGGTGATATGACAAGAGTTGGTTTTGATAAATCATAATGCTCTAAATTTCAAGAAAGATGATCTGAAGGTAAAGCAGATAAGACACCTAATCGGAAAGAAGACCCTATACAACAAGAGGAACATAGAGAGCATATCAGACCTTTCATAGGAAGATGCTTTGGATGTAACAAATTTGGTCACATGAAGAGGGATTGCAGAGGTAAGACTCCTTATAGTCCATTTTTTGTTCTTGTTTCAATTGCTATGAATATGGGCACAAGAAGGTAGAATGGAGAAAACTTGATCAATCAAGCACTAAACAAGATTACATCAGAGAAGAAACAACAACTAATATTACATGTTACAAGTGTAACAACTTTGGGCACATTGCAAGGAATTGCAGGAAACTGTTTAATCAAAATAGGTCATCTCCTACATGCTATAAATGTAACAATCAAGGACATATACCAAATTTTTGCAGGTATAATGGAGTTGTAAGAAATAAGGATCTTCCCAAAAGTTGATTTTTTGACCATTTCCAACTTTCTAGCAAGCCCCTTTTGGTGCAAGAGATTTAGCCTTCAAGATACTATTCCATATCATAGATCCCTGAGCAGTGATGGGAGAGGAAAGGAAATCCTCAAAAGAGGGAGTAGCAAAAAGGTATTTTGATTTAAGAATTTTATTCCAACCTTTTTCTTCTCTAAAAATTCTCCAAATTTTTTTAGCTAGGAGGGCAAGATTGATATCCTTTATTTTTATGATGCCAAGATCCCCATGTTTAATAAGTTTACACACATTCTCCCAAGCCACAAGATGGATTCTATTTTTTTCCCCTGTGCCCGACCATAAAAATATTTTCTGCAATTTTTCAATAGTGTCAGCAATGATTGTGATTATATTGTAGTGGATTGTTTTCCAAAATGTCTATTATGATAGTTTCCAAGAAAGGGATCTCTACAAAAGATACTGCCAAGTTATTATTTACTCATGTCTGAGTTTATATTGGACTACCACAAAGTATCATTTCTGATACTAATAGTAGATTTTTTGGAAATTTTTGGTTAGTACTTTGGGAAACATGGATACTAAGGTCACATAGGCTACAACATTTTATTTCTAGACCAATGGGTAGACTGAGGTGGCTAATCACATGGTTGTTCACATCCATTATATGTATTATTCTCACCATCCTCACACTTGCGATGAGAGCCTTCCATATGTACAAAAAAACTACAATCATGTGATATATGGTACTATCAAACACAGTCTATATGAGGTATGTTTAGGTTATCAACCTTTATCACCTCTTGTAATTTCTCTTCCACTCACTGAAAATGAGTCATGATGACAATTATTCAATTGTGTATTGTCATTGATGTTAACACAAATGTCTAATCCTATATGAGTATAGTCAGTTCATGTCAAGCACTCTCGGGCATTGAAGAAGACCAAAATGATTTTCAGTTCTAATCGAGTTCACTCAGGCATTAGGTTAGGCATTGAAGGATTTCACCATTAACCGAGTTATGCTTTTAGTGACATCCGACTAGCATCATTTTATATTTTATGGTTAATTGGTTATATGAAGCTGACAAACTTAAGTTTTATTGATTATTTGGAAGGTTATTAAGGCTGACTTGACAAGGCTTGTCATGTACATATAAGGTCAAGTTTGGATTAAATATGGTGAAAGTAAGAAAGTGAGATATGTGTTTATGACATGAAGTGTGGAGGCAAAATCAGATGGGATTCTGATTGAGGACAAGACACACAGAGCTGCAACAGAATATTCATTCAGTGAGGATCAAGTAATTAAATCCAAAGAAGATATCTGAATCAGCAAAGATAGTTGCTTCTCAAAATAGGTCAATCCATTGTTACTCTCTAAAAATTGTAGTAGTGATCAAAATCTCTTTACAGAGTAGACTTAACAGTCTTTTGTAAATTCTCTCACAAGGTGACATTTCTGCATTGAAGTGTTTGAAGACCTCTAACAAGGCCACTCCTTACAGGGTTATTAAATCCTCTAACAGTGTCACACCTAATAGTGTGTTATTGTAACCTTTAACAGGGTTGTCTCCTAATAGGGCTCACTTCAAAAGAGTGAAAAGCAGTGACTAGTTGCAATTGGTAGTTTTTCCCATATTGGTTTTCCATGTTAAATCTTGGTTTTATCTATCTAGATGTTATTTTCTTTATGGTTTATGTTTATTCAATTAATTACTAAAGGATAATCACATTTAATATCTTAAGATTTGCTATGTTAACCGAGTGACAGTAGAATATCTGTGTTAACTGAGAAACACTGATAAATTTGTTTAAAGACATCTAAGGGACTTGGATTTGTTTTTGTGGTAACTGATTCATCCCTCCCCTCTCAGTTACTCAACTAATTTCCAACATTTATCACCTCTTGTAATTTCTCTTCCACTCACTGAAAATGAGTCTTCCTCATATGCAGAAAGAGAGGTAGACAGAGATACAAACTTTGTTGTAAATTTTCATCATCTTCAAAGTCAGGTTCATAAGATAATGTAGTGGGCCAGTCAAAAATATAATGAATGCCATGATTAACACTATAAACCTAACCATTTTTTACTTAGTGAAAAAATTGGGCTTCACCTTCGGAAGGAGATACTTCAAGGGCCACATAAAAGTTTATCATTTGTGATATGGCTTGTATACTATTCTCAATCATGTTGCAGAGAATGCTTTTGAACTAAATATTCTGCCATTTTTTAGAATTCATCCTATTTTTAACTTTGAACTACTTTGTCCATATTTTCCACCTCTATTAGATACTATAGAGGTTGTTGCTAGAATCTATGCTAAATATTTGAATCATGAAACCAGTGCCTCATTAGTAAGTGACCAGATTATGGATGTGCGTTTGAAAACTCTTCATGGCACACAAATTTCTTTGTATCATATTTTAAAAGTAGGCCAATTTGTGCACCTAGGAAAATGGTCTACTAGTGAGTAGATTGCATAGTATTTTCCTTATATTTTTTAATAGGCTTTTTTAATGGGGCCCATTTCCTCTCAAGTGGGGAGGAATGATTCAATCTATGTTTTGAGTATTCTAAAAGAGTATGAGGATGATTCAACACGTGTCAAGAGTGATCAAGAGCCTTACAGATGTTATCTAAAACATGATGAAAAATATCTAAAATAGTTCAAGGATGATCCAATCCATGTTGGGAAAGGTCCAGAGTGGTCCAGAGATGATAGGAGTATTTTTAATATTTTCTGTGTTTTAGTAAATTACATTTTTCAAGGTCTTCACAATAGAATGTTCCATTAGAAGTGTTGACAATTCCTTAGAATGATTTCCAAATGCATGTTCTAATGAAATAAAACTAGATCTCTTCAATATATTTCCAACAAAGAAAGAAATTTAAAATTTTGAGCTCCAAGCATAAATTTATGGCCCTACCAAGTTGGGCCACCCAATTTTTTAGTTTTCTAAATATTTT
Organism: Thuja plicata; assembly: GCA_018584345.1. NCBI lineage: Eukaryota > Viridiplantae > Streptophyta > Pinopsida > Cupressales > Cupressaceae > Thuja > Thuja plicata. The sequence continues at coordinate 10,319,811 of MU225240.1, forward strand.
TAATTTTGTGTGTTGTTCTATTCTCTAAAAACTCTTTAGTTTGAACTTGGTGGTTTCCTAATATTGTTGGGATTCCACACTTGTGTTTAAGAAACTCAATTGGAAGAATTTGATAATGACTTTTGATGCACACAACTCTTGTTTTTGAGTTTTTTCTATTGTCCATAAATATCACAATACTTCTGGGTTTCCTCTTGCCTTGTATTGTTTAACGAATTCCCTTTCAAATTCAGATCACACGGGGTTCTCAACCACCTTCTCCATAATGCACAAATTTAATTTGTTGGCATCTCAAATATCTATAATAATTAAAAAGTACATAGTGGAGTTAATGACTATCTTTCACTTCTCTTCAACAAAACACAACACTACTTCATTTACAAATATTCAATCGCCTTGTGCAGCTACTAGGTATCCTTGCTAACTACATTATGTATCAAATTTGTGTTTGGCATATTTTCATTTCAATTTTGTCTCAATTAGGTTATGTTTCCTTATGGTTTCATTTATTTCATTCCTTTTCTTTCTCAGACATAATGTGCATAGACATCATATTTTTGTGCAGCTATCAAGCTTGTGAATAATGAGATAAACAACATCGCACTAGAACCTCTGCAAGATATGAATATCTTCACAACATACTTGTTCCTCTTAGGTATGAGCACTTTTCACCTCTAGAAAAAAAAATGTTATAAAAAAAATACATCATATTAAAAGCTAAGTAAATGCTTAGTTGTTTAGAACATGTTATTTTAAATAGGTCCATGTTTTAGATTTAGCTATAACTCTTTAGGTTACAATGCTAAAATGAAATTCTCCAAACCCTTAAGGCTTAGATATTTTTAGTATTAAACAATTTGGTAGCATTTTTTCAACATATAAGATGTTAATTATTCATTGTAAGGATGTTAAAGGCGGTTTCTTTTATTGGCAGAAATTGTTCAAAGATACCATTGAGAACATGTATTGGTCCAAATTTTTCATGGGTGTGTTATTAATCCTATATTTGTATTCAGCATGTTTGGTGTCTTTTGATCTTTAAGATAGGATAAGTGTCTATGGACCACTTACTTCCATAGAAGCTAACTTCGTTAATAATTCAATCGTTGGCATATTGGATAGATCACATTAGATGATCTACCTCTTTTTAGTATGCATCATTTATTTGAGATGATTTTATTTTTATTTTTATTTTTACAATCCCAAAGATTTTACCATATGTACAAGGCACTAATGGAAATGGTTATATATATATATATATATAGAATTTGGGGGAGAAATACATCCTGACAAGAAATAGGATCAAACACATTATACTTTAAAAGCCTTATTGTAAAATGAAATAAGGACCATGTGGGTAAACCGCATGCTTTATATATAATATGTGTTCTTTTCCAAGTCAATCATTTACTTTTTTATACAACATTTCTCTTATATATTATACATAAAACTCTTATGCATAATTTATAATACAGCCTTGTTAGATTATTTTGTATCACAAATTGGTAGAAATTTTGTGTGAATCATAGATAATTCATTTGAATAATACTCAGCAAAATTCTGATCCTCTGAAACCTAGAAGTACATTGGGGCTTAGCTATTCTAAAATGGGTTGATATGAATGTAATTTATTAACGCCTAGAATCACTCCTAGTAAAACGACCTATGAGAAGCTCAGTGAATACGGGACCTGACGCTTGATCACTGAGCTACCTTTGGGATTTTATAATTTGTCTCTTCATGCTTGGGGAAAGAAAAGGGAATAAACTAACCCTGATGAGGTTAAATGGCAATATTTTGGAACACTTTAAACTCAACATGCACATGATATTTAAAGGGATGAAATTTCAAGGCAACTTTGCAGCATATAGTCCATGAAACAGTTGTAGAAGTATGTTAGCATAATAAATAAAAGACAGATTGAACCATGTGATACACCCACAAAATAGAGAAGCTTGAATGCATAATCTATTTAGAAAATCTTAAACAAAGATGCACTAAAGTACAAGATTATCTCCAACCAGCACAGAAACATTCATGAGCACTAAAACTCCAAAATTAAAGGGTTGAAAGCACGATCAATTTTTATTAAGAATTTGAGCTACCCATTATAGTTTAAGCCTTACATAATAAAAAAAATCTTTTTCAAGAGTCCTAATCTATTTCTCCCAAAAGTTAATTCTAAAATTCCCCTTTCTTCATTATAATTCTCTATATATATAGCTAAGGCATCGCTTAAAAACCCTAACAGCAAGTGGATCAGATAGAGTGCTACATATTTCTTTCTGCCAAGCTTTTTATGTTGGGTCACATCACTAAACTTAAAAATTTGATAGTCATCCTATGTTATGTAAACATAATCAAATTCTCCATTATTACTCTCATCTACCACTCCTCAGTAATCATGATCGTAGTTTCATTGAGAATCATGCCAAAATTGAAAGAATGATGAGTATGAAAAGCTAGACGAGTGACAAAATATGACTACAATAGAAAGGACACATGGTGAATGAGCCCTTAATTTACCTTCAAACTAAATTTTAAGCTCCACAAACAGTCGTGAGAAGCCCATGTGTCATGCTCAGAAATTAGTAGGGTTCACAGGCAAAACAAAACTGCAACTAGCGCAATGGAGCGACACGTGACACTCAAGAGGGGAAAATAATTAAAAATAAAACCACACCTTCTATGATTTCCAAAGAGATGAACATGTGTCATGCTCAAAACAAAACCCAAACCCACCAGCATAAGGGTATCCTATATGAAAAATAAATGACACGTGGCACGTTGGCGTTGAAGCTAGCTCCTTAAAAAAAGAAGCCTTCTCAAAAGCCCGTGAAATGCCCATGTGTATGACTCATGATAATCTCAGGATCAATAGAAAAAAGGTATGTTGTGAGTGCTCAAATGACACGTGGAGCTCAGATGGGGCCTTTAGTGAACAAAAGAAAGCTGCTTTAACACAACCTTGTGCTGACAGGTGATGATACATATGATGCTCCTTCAAGAAAAATAGTTTAGTGCCTGAGGGACATGTGGAACGTCAATGGGAACTCTAGTGAACAATGTTGAAGGTTGCGGCTAAAATGCATGTCGTGTCGACAGATAGAAAAGTGCTCTTATATGAAACAAACCACCGTTAAGAGGAAAAAAAAAGTGCCATCATAAATTTCTAACCCACGACCTTGTGGATTTTTTATTCACATAACCTTTCCTGGGCATTTGGATATATAGTTTGACTATCATTTTTTGAGCACCAAGTATAATCCAATTACTAAATCATACTACTTGATATGTGTTTATATATTGTCATGCTTATATCTAATTTCATATTCTAATGAATTGGCCTTCATTTCTCTTAACATTCTAAAAATATTACTTATTATGTGTTTCATTATAAACTTATATAATTTTTGTAAACAATAGGTCTAAAAAAATAGGAATTTTAACTAAAGAAAATATATTTTGAATGCTCAATGAAAACCAAATTTTGTCTACTGTTAAAGATTGGAAAATGTATAACTTCTATAGAATGTGCTATTATTCTGGTTGCACGATAACAATGCTCGTACTCCTAAAAATTAGAATACAAGTAGACAAGGAAATCCAATACTTTTTTATACAACATTGCTCTTATCTGTTATAGAGAAAAATCTTATGCATAAATTTTAATACAACCTTATTGCATTATTATGTATAAAAGACTACTAGATATTTTATGTGAATTGTTATTTTTTTGTGTATTGCAAACTACTATTAAAATAACTCACGCACAGTGGTAAAGATCATTCACCTCCAAGAGGAAGGGCTACCAAAACTTGGTAACCTGGTTGTTAAGCTCAATCAAACTTGGCAATAGATTATATAACCTACATACCAACCCAAATTCAAAAAGTTTGAGAATATATTTTAGCACTTTTTGACCCAAAACAACAACTAGAAAGCAAAATAAAAACCAACAATCTGATGTTTCTATGTTTTCATTTTTATAATAAGACTGTGTCATTACATTAATTCTCATATTCTATTTTTTTAATGATTTTTATGTCCTCTTTGTTTATATTGTTACAATTTCCAATAAACTTTGGTCATGCACATTTCTAGATGTGATAAGGCCACAAATAATGCCTTGAATTACAAAAAAGGTTTAAGAAACAAGAAGGAAATGCCAATTCTCAAGGACTTACAACTTCTAAGTATAAGTATTAACCAAATAATTGAAAAGGAAAAAAAAAATCAAGAGATGAATAACAAATGCAAAGAATGTTCTGGCAACTCACTTTAGCAATATTGCTCCCTTTTTATTATTTCCTATATTTAGTAGATATTCTTAGAAGTTCATTTGAAAATAATCTACATAAATCTTTTTTCTAGAGGATATAATTGTTTTCACCCAAAACAGAGCCTAACTCCTTGTAAAGATTTTAGAAATCCTAAAATCTGAAAACTCTCAATGCTCTTATGCCATGTAAAGAAACTGTAGACCGTTCTACTGCGAATAATTCATCAAAGTTTTCATTCATATCATAAGACCAAACTTATTCATTTCTTTCCTTTGGTTATGTAGCATGATTTGTTATGGTGGGCTCACTTTTGTTCCCCATGTTTTCCCTTTGTGTCGGGTGATATCCATGTGGTGAGTGTTAGAATGATTTAGAATAACTGGGAGGGGGGTGAATCATTTATCCTCGGGTCCAGAAGTACCAACTGAGCTTTCAATCATTTTCACCAACTTAGATCTACTCAACAATCCACTCGGTCTCTATAACATATACTCAGTAACATAAACTTGCAGTTCACTTTCCTAATGTAATCAACTTTGCAAAATATAAAACTCTTAATAGTACAACACATCAAATAACATTGACACAAGTATGACACCAGGATTTGTCATGGAAACCCAATATGGGAAAAACCACTAGTAACATGCTACCAATTTTTCACTCTTCTAAAGTGAGCTCTGTGAGGAGCCAACCATGTTAAAGGTTACAATACACACTGTTAATTAATGTGACCTTGTTAAAGGATTTAAACACCCTGCTAAAAGTGAGTCTTGTTAGAGGACTTAGACCATTCCATTAAAATTTTACCTTGATTAAAGGATTTAAAATATGAATGTTAGGTCAACCTTGTTTAAAAGGATTTTACACTAATACAATGGTTACAAAGTAACAGTAATGTGATCTGAAACATACAACTCACTTTTCTAATACAGATCCACTTTCGCTCAAATGCTAATTTACTAAATGGCCTCCTTTGTCGTCTCTATCACTCAGATCTACTTGGAAATCAATCAAGAAATCACCATTGTGCAGTCCTATACTGCTCTTCTCAGCCTTCTCTATCTTCTATTTAGGTTTTTCAATCAACTAAATTAACATCTACATACCCATAACCTACAATCATGTTAATTGTATACCTCTCTGACCAGGTAGCTAGATCTTTTGTCTCTTAATCATCACCATAGATCTTAGGATTTGGTCAAATCCAATGAATCCTTCCAACATTTTGTTTTCCGTCTACCTTGTAGAATAAATCCTAAAACTCCTTCTTGAATTGATACATAAAAATATTTAAACATATATTAAATTCTCACTTAATTCTCCACAACGATCATCCTTATCTTAAATATACTTTGCATATCCCAAGAAATCAACTATGTCAGCTGGGATCTCAAATCTTCCTCAAACTATCAAAATACTGACACTCAATCATCACCATGTTCTTCCACTCAGTCGCCACTAGATAACTCATTAATTTAATGACGCTTGGTTGAGACTAAATTTTATCAGTATGTACTGACACTCGATCACACTTGCATCACTCAGCACATACATAAGTTCCTTAATCTTCTGCTCTGTTACTCGGTCAAAACTAAATTTGTAGTCTTCCAAAATTCACTTGGTGTTAAAGATAAACAACATATTACCTTACCAAGGTGAAATATCATCAATTACCCATTGTAGCTTCACATAACTCAACCATTTCACTAGGTCTTCTTTTTATCTCCTCTTTTCAAATCTTCTTCATCAATTAATTGATATGGCACTTTACAAGATAGAAACTGTCTTACCAGTTAAAGTGTGACATCAAGGAAATATAACAATTGTTTCAATTGTAGCTTCCAACAATCTCCCTCTTTGTAATTGATGGAAAACACATGCAAACAACACATGCAAGGTTACCAAACAATCCAAATAGTATGTTTTGTAAACATATTTTCATTAATGTCCTTAGCTTCATTCTAATTTTCTCCAGTACAAATATTGGCTCCCTCTTGGATAGATTCTCTCTATATCTTATCTCCCTTTGTATCATTCTCCCTCATAGTATATCTCTGTGTAATTCTCCCTAAATGTCATATCTCCCTTACTGTCCAATCTGAATATCTCCCTCTTTGACAATAATTCCAAATACATACATCTTCACCATGTAGATATCTTTGTGTCAACTTTTAGAATTCTATGCTCCCTCTGTCATCTTTCTAATGAATGATCAACATCTTGTGCGGTACTCTTCACAGCTTTAGGCAACTCCTAAAGTGTGACCACCTTTGCATCAATTTGTCATATATTCTATATAATACATTTGATGCAATCACTCCATGTGATCCTAGTTAGCCTCAGCTAGGGGAATCACCCCTAGTTTACCTCTCAGATACTCATGAGTATCCTTAGGTAATGCCTTAGTAAATATATCTGCTAACTATTCCTTTGTATTCACATATTCAAGTCTCACTTCTTTGTCTTGTACTATCTCTCTCAAGTAATAATACTTGATAGAAATATGCTTGGTCTTTGTGTGCATCACATGATTCTTTGATATATTAATAGAACTTTTGTTATCACAGAAAATAACAACTAGTTCAGTGATCTCTTCCTTCATTCCTTTCATCAATTTCTTGATCCACACTATATTTGAACAATTAACTATTGTTGCAACATATTCAACTTCTTCTATGGGTTGAGAAATTTAGTTCTATTTATTTCTTTTCCAAGATACTAATCTCTTTCCCAAAAAGAATGTGTCACCACTTGTACTTTTTCTGTCATCAACATTACCTGCCGAATCGGTATCTGTATAGACTTTTAGTTCAAACTTCTCATTCTTATAATATAATCCATAGTCCTTTGCTCCCTTCAAGTATCTCAATATCCTTTTCACTTCCATCATGTGACTATCTTTAGGATTTGAAGAAAATGTTGCAAAAATCCCAACTGCTAATGCAATATCTGTTCTATTATGGACAACATATTGTAGCTTACCAATCATTGACCTATATAAGGTTTGATTGACTTCAGTTGTCTCATCAGTCTTTGATAGTTTTTGTCCAGTATCCATGGGTCTACTTACAGGTATAGAATCCTCCATGCCAAAGGTTTTAAATATCTCCTTAATATACTTAGATTGAGTGATATAGATACCTTTCTTCATCTGAAATACTTGCAAATCAACAAAAAAATTAATGTCTCCAAACATAGACATCTCAAATTCAGTTTGCATCTCATTTGAAAATGTTTGACATAAAGCATCTTTTCCTTTAAATATGATATCATTAACAAATATTTTAGATAACAATATCCATTTACCTTTTTTAGACTTTAAGTATAGTTTATTAATGTCATTAGTCCTTTTAAAACCAATTTTGACTAAGTAATTATGTAATCTCTCATACCGTATTCTGGGGGCTTGCTTCAATCCATACAGCACTTTATGTAGCTTGCAGACCATGTTCCTCTTTCTTGAATCAACAAATCCTTCAACCTGTTCAATGTATACCTCTTCTTCTAGTATTCCATTTAGAAATGTTGATTTGACATCCATTTGATATACTTTGAATCCTTTGTAAGCTGCATAAGCCAGTAAAGTTCTAACTCCTTCCAATCTAGCAACTAGGGCAAACGTATCACCATAGTAAATTCCTTCTTCTTTTGGATATCCTTGCAAACCACTCTAGCCTTATTCCTTATGACTTCTCCATGCTTATTCAGCTTATTTCTAAATACCCACTTGGTTCCAATAACATTCTTGTCCTTTGGTCTAGGTACTAGTGTCCAGGTTTTGTTCTTCTCTATTTTCTCAATTTCTTCATTCATGGCCTGTATCCAATCTTCAATATCCAAAGAATATTTCACTAATTTGGGCTCAAATTCACATCATAAACATGTCTGATTTTTCAATTTGCTTCTTTTCATGACCTCTAAATCTTTTCCTCCCATGATTTGATCTGGTTTATGATGTCTTCTTACATATTTTGCTAGTGTAGGATCTGGTCTCCTTTCTTCTTCTTGTTCTTCTTTGGATTCATCATGCAAATTCATTGCAGGTTCATTTTGTGTCTCTGTTTCCTCTTCAGATTCCTTGACATTTACCTCCTAATGCTCGACAATTTCTTTCTATGGCTCGGCATTCTCTTGATGTTTCTCGGAAGCACCATTTTGTTGCTTGATAACTTCTTTTTCTGGTTCAGGTAAACTATTGGGCTCTCCTTCGTTCATGTAAATGAAAGATTTGTAATCTTTAGGTTCTTTCTTACATTCAAATTCATTCTTTTTTGCATATTCGTCAATTTTAACATTCGCACTTTCCACAACTTTATTAGTGTTAGAATTCAAACACTTATATGTTTTTCTCTTAGTGGAATAATCTAGGAATATGCCTTCATCACTTTTATCATCAATTTTTCCAGATCTATTGTCCTTCAGTATATAACATTTTCTTCCAAAAACTTTAAAGTATTTTACATTAGGTGCATAACCATACCATAACTCATAAGGTGTAATATCAATACCTTTCTTGACTTATACTCGGTTCAAGGTATAGATTTTTGTACGTACAGCTTCTCTCCAGTACTTTTGTGCAACATTCTTCTCTATCATCAGTGTTCTAGTGCAATCCATTATTGATCTATTCCTTCTCTCAACTATGCCATTCTATGGGGGATTTCTTGGAGCAAACATCTATCTTTTAATTCCTCTATCATTATATAATAAGTTGAACTCACTATATATAAACTCTCCTCCTCTATCAAATCTCAAACATCTCAAGCTCTTACCTGTCTCTTTTTCATTTTTTTCCAAATACCACTTGAACAACTTAAAAGCATCATATTTTTCTTTGAGAAACATCACAATCATCACTCTAGAGTAATCATCAACAAACAGTATGAAATATTTATCACCATGGTAGCTTTGCACACCAATAGGTCCACAAAGGTCAGTATGAACCAATTCCAAAACATCATCTGAAGTATAGGTTTTTCTCTTGAAACTAGACTTTTTCATTTTACCCAACTGACATTGCTTACACATAACATTATCAGGTTTCTTCATTCTTGGTAAGTCTCTTACTCTTTTCATCTTACTAATGTTTACTGAATTGTCAAATTTCACATGACATAACCTCTTATGTCATAACCATACATCATCATATTGTGCAAACAAACATGTCTCATCAGATAGATCTAGATAGAACAAATTACCTCTTTTTGTTCACCACTTCCAATTAGTTCACTAGTAGCATCAAATATTTTAGCCTTCCTATGATGAAATTCAACTCATCTAGAAGTGTTCAAATGAGAAACACTCAACAAATTAAAGTTAAGACCTTCAAACCAATAAGCATTGTCACATGTGATCTTATCAGTCAATTTTATTAATCCTTTTTCCCTTCACAAGACATGGTTTGTCATTACCAAACTTAACACTACCACCTTTGCAACAGCTTAAGGTTTCAAATTTACTTTTATCACCAGTCATGTGATATGAGCAACCACTATCAATTATCCATCCATCAAATTTACTTATATATTAAATAAGTGAAGTTTTCTCATCCTCATATAATCATCTTTCATAGCAACATAAACAACTTCTATATCATTTTTGTCATATTTATCAAATTCACTATCAGTTTATTCTTCATCAATATAACACGATTTATTACCTTTGTCCTTATAGTCCTTATAACTTCTGAAATCTTTGTCATCCCATTTGTCTTTTTACTTTTTTTCACTTCTATCATCTTTTGCATTCTTGTCAGGGCATCTTGCTGCAATATGGCCAACTTTGTTAGATGAAAAATAGATTATAGGATGTTTACCTTTGAATTTTCCTTTTCCTCTCGGTAGACTTCTATCCATAAGTGCCTCAAGTTCATCAACATCATCATCAGAAGTTTCACCGTCACTGTTCACATGTCTTTCTTTTCCTTTCTTAGATTTATGAAGATTCTGTTGTGATTTGAATGCAGAATCAACATTGTGAGGGGTGAAATTATCAAAATTTGATAACTCAAAAGTAGTAAGTCTACCAACTAGACCTTCCATAGTTAAGTTTTTACCAGGAGTACATCTCAGTTCTTGTATAGTAGATACTCTAATAGCATAAATAGGAAGTAGGGTTTTCAGTACCTTTTTAATAACAATATCATCACCAATAGTTTCATTTACTCCTTTAACAGAATTCACAACCTCCTTAACTCAACTACAATATTGAACAATAGTTTCACCATCTAACATTCTCATTTCATCAAACTTACCTCTCAAGATTTTAGATTTGGCTCTCATTACATTTGTATCACCTCCATAGATAGATGCCAATGTATCCCACATTTATTTTGCAGTTTTGCAGTCATTTATGCCTTCAAATTCAAGATATCTTAGGGCTAATGCAATCTCAAACATTGCTTGGTTGTGTTCTTGTTTTTCCTTCATTTTCTGAGCTGTCAACACTGTCGGCACATTTATGTAGTCATGTTCCACATATTATTTTTTTGCTTCTCAAATTCTAGCTAGGTGTAGCTTCATCAAAAATTTCCATGCACCATAATTCTCTGATACTAATTGTTAGAATGATTTAGAATAAATGAGAGGGGGTGAATTAGTTATCCTTAGGTCCAGAAGTACCAATTCAAATTTCAATCACTTTCACCAACTTAGATCTACTCAACAATCAATTTTGTCTCTATAACATAAACTTGCAGTTCACTATCCTAATGTAATCAGCTTGCAGAATATAAAACTCTTAACAATACAACACATCGAATAACATTCACACAAGTATGAAACTAGGATTTAACATGGAAACCCAATATGGGAAAAACCATTAGTAACATGCTACCAATTTATCACTCTTTTGAAGTCAGCTCTATGAGGAGCCAACCCTATTAAAGGTTACAATACACACTATTAAATCTGACCTTTTTAAAGGATTTAATCACCCTGTTAAAATTGAGACTTGTTAGAGGACTTAGATCATTCCATTAGAATGTCACCTTGATTAAAGGATTTACAATATGATTGTTAGGTCAACCTTGTTTAAAAGGATTTTTCACTGATACAATGGTTAGAAAGTAAAAGTAATGTGATCTGAAACATACAACTCACTTTACAAATATAGATCCACTTTCTTTCAAATGTTAATTCACTGACTAACCTTCATTTTCATCTCTATCACTCAGATATGCTTGGAAATCTGTCAACAAATCACCACTATGTAGTCTTTTACTTCTCTTCTCAACCTTCTTTTCCTTCTACTTAGATTTTCCAACCAACTAAATTAACCTCTACATACCCATAACCTACAATCAAGTTAATATTATACTTCTCTGATCAGGTAGCTAGATCTTTTTTTGCTTAATCATCACCATAGATCTTAGGGTTTGGTCAGATCTAACAAATCCTTCCAACATTTTGTTTTCCATTTACCTTGTAGAATACATCCTAAAAGTCCTTCTTGAATCCATACATAAAAATGGTTAAACATATATTAAATGCTCACTTAATTCTCCACAACGATCATCCTTATATTAAATATACTTCACATATCCCAAGAAATTAACTATGTCGGTTGGGATCTCAAACTGTCAAAATACTGACAATTGGTCATCATTGTGTTCTTCTTCTTGGTTATCACTATATAACTTAGTAATTTACTAATGCTCGGTAAATATTGATGCTCGATCAACACTAAATTTTATTGGCATGTACTAATACTTGGTCGACACTCGCATCACTCGGCGCATACATAAGTTCCTCAATCTTCTGCTTTGTTACTCGCTCAAGGATAAACTTGTAGTCTTCCAAACTTCACTTGGTGTTAAAGATAAACAACATGTTACCTTACCAAGGTGTAATCTCATCAAGTACCCATTGTATCTTCACATAACTCAACCATTTCACCAGGTCTTCTTGTTATCTCCTCTTTTCAAATCTTCTTCATCAATCAATTGATATGGCACTTTACAAGATAGAAATTGTCTTACCAGTTAAGGAATGACATCAATGGAAATATAAAAATTGTTTCAATTATAGCTTCCAACAGTGAGATGGCACATTTATTTAGTTTACTTTTCTTTTCTCCTTGAAGATTTCCCATAGTGTTGACATGTGGCTGTTGCAAATATTGTTGGAAAGCTACAATGGAAACAATTGTTGTTTTGTCATTGATGTCAAACCTTAACTGGTGACACTATTTCTATATGTTTGAGTACCATATCTATTGATTGATGGAGGAGATTTAACAAGAAGACCAAGTGGAATGGTTGAGTTATGAGAAATCACAAGGGTACTTGATCAGTTGGCACATTGGCAAAGTAATGAGTTGTTTATATTTCGATGACAGTTTACTGAGAACAGTTTGTTCCGAGCGCCAGTATATGCCGAGCGAAGTCAATGATGACTGAGTGCTAGTAAATTTCCGAGGAACACAGTGTTGGCCGAGTAGCAGCATTTTGGTAATTGTTGAGATTTGAGATCTGTGGTTGACATAATTGATTTTATTGGGATATGTAAAGTTAATTGAGGATAAGCACGATTGATCCAAACTATGTAAATGCACAGGTAACCGTAATTAATGCATGGATCAAAGATTTTATTAGTGATTGCATTGGAGAAGGAAATTAAATGTAAAGATGGAAAGATCTGTTGGATCTGACCTAACATAAGATCTATGAACTTGATTAAGCAGAAAAAGATGTATCTGACCTAGATGAAGAGGTATAAGATAACCTCAGGAGGTTATTCAAAATGTATGAAGAATATGAAAGAGGATTGCATAGTTAATTGACTGATTGGCATGATCTAGTAGAGAAGGTTGAACAGAGAAGCAGAGAGATGCAAGAGTGATTGCTTGACATATTTCCAAGTAGATTTGAAGATTGAAATGATAATGGAGGCCACTCAATGAATTAGCATTAGAGCTTAATTGGATCTAGATTTGAAAAGTAAGTTGTATGTATCATATCACACCTGTTGATTAATTTCTAACCATTGTATCAGTCAAAATCCTTTAACCAAGTTGACCTAACAGTCATTGTATAAATCCTTTTTTAAGGTGACATTCAGGTGGAATGTTCTAAGTCCTCTAACAAGGCCACTCCTGATAGGGTGATTAAATCCTTTAACCAGGTCACATTTAGAAGTGTGTTTTGTAACCTTTAATAGGTTTGGCGCCTAAAAGAGCTCACTTCAGAAGAGTGAAAATTTGATAGCATGTTATTGGTGGTTTTTCCCATATTTGGTTTCCAAGTTAAAATTCTGGTGTCAACTTGTGTGAATGTTTATGTTGAGTTTTACTGTTAAGCTTCTACATACTAATTACATCTAAATAGTGAACTGCATATGTATGTTGTTGTTTTATGTTATTTTTGCCGAGCAGATATTAGTTGTTCAAATTGGTATAAAGTTTTAATGGGCACATCTAGACCTGAGGATAATTGATTTACCCCCCCTCTCAGTTATTCTAAATTCATTCTAACAATTGGTATCAGAGCATTGGTCTTTAGAATATAGTTTGAAGGTACTTGGAGCAAAAGATCAAGATGTATAAGAAGGAGTTACCAAAGCTGAACAAAGATAACTTCCCTGCATGGCAGAGTTTGATGAAGTTGCATCTGGCTGGTATTGGTGATTCAGCTAAGCACTATGTTGAAAATGCTTATGTAGCCCCCACTGCACCTGCCACAGCTGCACAGTTAAGAGAAAAGTAGGAACATAATCAATCAATGTTGGAGATTGCATCATCACTGAACTATCATGAGTTTGAAGACATAAAGGATTTCAAAATTGCAAAGCAAATGTGGGATACCTTAGAAACCATCTATGGAGGTGATACAAATGTACTGATAGCCAAATCTGAAAGCTTGAGAGGTAAATTTGATGAAATGAAAATGCAAGAAGGAGAAAATATAGTTCAATATTATGGTAGGATAAAGGAAGTGGTAAATTCTATCAGAGGAGCTAAGGGAACCATTGATGATAACACCATTATGAGCAAGGTATTAAGGACTCTCCTTCCTATATATGCTATTAGAGTCTCTGCAATTCAATAATTAAGATGTACTCCTAACAATAATTTGACTTTAGAAAGTCTAGTAGGCAGACTTACTGCATTTGAGATGTCAAATTTTGATAACTACACTCCACAAGCTATTGAATCTGCATTTAGATCCCAGTTGGTTCTTAACAAATCAAAGAAAGGAAAGAAATGTGTGAACAATAACAGTGATGCCACAGATGATGATCTGGAAGAACTTGAAGCACTCATGGAAAAAAGACTATCCAGAGGAAAAGGAAAATTCAAAGGTAAACTTCCTATCATATGTTTTTCATGAAACAAAGTTGGTCATATTGTTGCTAGATGTCCTGATAAGAATGAGAAAGATGAAGGAAGGGACAACAAGTACAAAGATAGAAAGGATGACTAAGACTTTATAAGGTATAAGGATTACAAAGACAAAGGTAATAAATCTTGTTATATAGCTGAAGAAGCTTTTGACAATGATTCTAACAATTTTGATGAAAATGATATAGAAGTTGTGTATGTTGCTATGAAAGATGATTCTGATGATGATGATGATAAAAATGCACTAATTTCTTATATGAGTAAAGGTGACCATTGGATTATTGATAGTGGTTGTTCACATCACATTACTGGTGATAAAGATAAATTTGAGACACTAGATTAGTGTAATGGTGGTTATGTTAAATTTGGTAATGATGCACCATGTCTTGTTAAAGGGAAAGGAGTAATTAACTTGACTGACAAGATCAGATGTGATAATGTATATTGGGTTGATGATCTCAAATATAATTTATTAAGTGTTGCACAATTGAATACTTTTGGTTATAGAGTTGAGTTCCATCATAAGAAAGAAAATATCTATGATGCCAATGGAGAACTAGTTGGAGGTTGTGAGAAAACAAAAGGTAACTTGTTTTATCTGGATTTAGCTGATGAGACATTCTTGTTTTCATAATATAATGATGTTGGATTATTGCATAAAAGGTTGTGTCATGTAAAATTTGATAACTTGGTAAGCATAAGTAAATTGAAAAAGATTAGAGGGCTGCCTAAGTTAAAGAAACCTGAAAATGCAATGTGTAAGCAATGTCAATTGGGAAAGATGACTAAGTATAGTTTCAAAAGAGAAACTCATACGTCTGAGGAAATTCTAGAATTGGTTCATACTGACCTTTGTGGACCCATTGGTGAGAAAAGTTACTGTGGAGACAAATATTTTATTCTATTTGTTGATGATTACTAAAGAATGATGACTGTTATGTTTCTTAAAGAAAAATTTGATGCATTTCAGTTATTTAAATGGTACTTGGCAAAAGTTAAAAAGGAGATAGGTAAAAATCTAAAATGTCTAAAATCTGATAGAGGAGGTGAGTTTATTTCTAAT
The DNA here is from genome assembly GCA_018584345.1 of Thuja plicata. Classification (NCBI taxonomy): domain Eukaryota; kingdom Viridiplantae; phylum Streptophyta; class Pinopsida; order Cupressales; family Cupressaceae; genus Thuja; species Thuja plicata. Next base: position 10,335,495 of record MU225240.1, read on the forward strand.
GAGTTTAATAGGTTCTTCAATGATCGAGGGTTTAAAAAGATAGATGTCTGCACCTAGGACACCACCACAAAATGGTATTGCTGAGAGAAGAAATAGATCTATCATGGATTGTGCTAGAACACTTATGATGGACAAAAATGTTGCACAAAAATATTGGAGAGAAGCAGTAAGTATAGCAGTCTATACCCTAAATAGAGTACAAGTCAAGAAAGGTACTAATGCTACACCTTATAAGCTATGGTATGGATATGCACCTAATGTAAAATATTTCAAAGTTTTTGGAAGCAAATGTTTTATATTAAAGGATAACAGAAATGGAAAACTTGATGCTAAAGGTGAGGAAGGCATAATTATTAGTTATTCAACAAAGAGTAAGGCATATAAGTGTTTGAATCCTAACACTAAAAAAATTGTGGAAAGTGAAAATGTTAGAATTGATGAGTATGCAGAAAGAAATGAAGCTGAAAGAATACAAGAACCTGAGAGTTACAAATCATTTATCTATATGGATGAGGAAGATTCTAATACATTACCAGAAATTGAGAATGAAGTTGCCAAGCAACAGCTAGCACCTGTCGAGTCACAGAACGAGGTTGTCGAGCAATAGCAGGTAATTGCCGAGCTATCTAATGGATATGCCGAGTCGCAGAATCAACCTAAATTGGACATGAATGATCAACTTGAAGTAGAAAAAGAACCTACTCTAGAAAAGTATGTGAGGAGCAACCATAAACTTGATCAAATCATAGGATCAAAGGATTCTGCAGCTATGACAAGAAGTAAGTTGAGAGAAGATACATGCTTATTATGTGATTTTGAGCCTAAAATAGTAAAACATGCTTTAGACAATGAAGACTGGATACAAGCCATGAATGAAGAAATTGAACAGATTGAGAAGAATAAGACTTGGACACTTGTACCTAGGCCTACTGATAAAAATGTAATTGGTACTAAGTGGGTATTCAGAAATAAGCTGAATGAACATGGAGGGGTAACAAGAAAAAGAAAGCTAGACTGGTATGCAAGGGTTATGTACAAGAGGAAGGAATTGATTATGGAGAAACATTCGTCCCAGTTGCAAGATTGGAAGGACTAAGAACATTACTTGCATATGCAGTGTACAGAGGTTTTAAAGTCTATCAGATGGATGTAAAGTTAGCATTTCTAAATGGAATATTAGAAGAAGAAGTATATATTGAGAAAGTTGATGGATTTGTAGATCCAAGAAAGAGGAATATGGTTTGCAGATTACACAAAGTGCTATATGGATTAAAGCAAGCACCAAGAGCATGGTATGAGAGATTGCACAATTATCTGATGAAGATTGGATTTGCAAGAACAAATGATAACAACAACCTGTATTTGAAGATAGAGCAAAGTAAAGGTACTTTATTGGCTGAAATTTTTGTTGATGACATTATCTTTTGTGGACAAGATGTGTTATGCCAAGCATTTGCAAAGGAGATGCAAGCTGAATTTGAGATGTCTATGTTTGGTGAGATAAAAAAAATTGTTGGCTTACAAATATATCATATGAAGAATGGTATCTATATTACTCAGTCAAAATATATCAAGGAGATACTAAAGACATTTGGAATGGAAGATTCAAAACTAGTGAGTACACCCATGGCTACTGGACAAAAGCTGACAAAGAATGATGGCACAAAAGAAGTGAATCAAACCCTTTATAGATCAATGATTGGAAAGCTGAAATATGTTGTACATAGTAGACCTGATATTGCACTGGTTGTTGGTATTGTTGCAAGATTTTCTGCCAATCCAAAGGAGATACATATGATGGCAGTAAGAAGGATTCTAAGATATTTGAAAGGAACAGATGAATATGGTCTGTATTACAAAAAGAATGATAAGTTTGATCTCAGAGTTTATACTGATTCTGATTGGGCTGGAAATGTGGATGCCAGGAAAAGCACCATAGGAGGAGCATTTCTTCTGGGAAAAAGATTAGTTTCATGGACAAGCAAGAAATAGAATTGCACCTCACAATCTACAGCTGAAGCCGAGTATGTAGCAGTAGTAGTTAATTGTTCTAATATTGTGTGGTTGAAGATACTACTGAAAGGTATGAAAGAAGAGATCACAGAACCAGTTGTCATATATTGTGATAACATGAGTGCCATTAATATTTCTAAGAACCCTGTAATGCACTCTAAGACAAAGCATATAGCTATCAAGTATTATTACTTGAGGGAGCTAGTTCAAAAGAAGGAAGTGAGACTGACATATGTGAATACTAAGGAATGGTTAGCAAACATATTTACAAAGGCACTACCCAAGTATGCTCATGATTATCTGTGAGGTAAATTAGGGGTGATTCCCCTAACTGAGGCTAATTATTTTAGAATGACACTATTGCATCAAATGTTATATTCAGAATATTTGACACATTGATGCACAGGCAGTCGCACTTTAGGATGCTACCTAAAGATGTGAAAGATAGACAAAGATAAAAAAGAGGATTAGTCATAGGCAAGATGATAGGAATAGCATGATACAGAGTTTAGAATAGAAGAATCTGCATGATGAAGATGTCAACATCTTTGGCATTATTGTCAAAGAGGGAGAAGTTTACTGAAAGAGGGAGAATTTACTATACTTAGAGATAAAGGGAGAGATTACTAAAAAAGAGTTTGTTGTCAAAGAGGAAGAGATTAATGAAAGAGGGAGTCTACAGATGAATAGACACAGAAAATTTTTAGTGTGATCACAGACACAAAGGGAGAAAAGTTTTACAAATGAGAATCAAAATGAAGATAAAGACATTACTAAAAATTTGTTCATATCAAGAAACACGGGCAGACTTTTTGGATTGTATGGTAACTATGGTTATTATTGTATTGTTTAGTGTTGCCATCAATGCCAAAGAGGGAGATTGTTGGAAAGCTACAATGGAAACAATTTTTGTTTTGTCATTGATGTCAAACCTTAACTGGTGACACTATTGCTATCTGTTTGAGTGCCATATCTATTTATTGGTGAAGGAGATTTGACAAGAAGACCAAGTGGAATGGTTGAGTTATGAGAAATCACAAGGGTGCTTGATCAGTTGGCACATTGGCAAAGTAATGAGTTGTTTATCTTTCAAGGATAGTTTACTGAGAACAGTTTGTGCTGAGCGCCAGTATATGCTGAGCGAAGTCAGTGATGACCGAGCACCAATAAATTGACAAGGAACATAGTGTTGGCCGAGCATCATTATTTTGGTAATTGTTGAGATTTGAGATCTCTGGCCAACATAATTGATTTTATTGGGATATGTAAAGTTAATTGAGGATAAGCATGATTGATCCACACTATGTAAATGCACGGGTAACCATAATTAATGCATGGATCAAAGATTTAATTAGTGATTTCATTGGAGAAGGAAATTAAATGTAAAGATGGAAAGATCCATCGGATCTTACCTAACATAAGATCTACGATCTTGATTAAGTGGTAAAAGATGTATCTGACCTAGATGAAGAGGTATAAGATAACCTTAGGAGGTTATTCAAAATTTATGAAGAGTATGCAAGAGGATTGCATAGTTAATTGACTGATTGGCATGATCTAGTAGAGAAGGCTGAACAGAGAAGAAGAGAGATGCAAGAGTGATTGCTTGATGGATTTCCAAGCAGATCTAAAGATTGAAATGAGAATGGAGGCCACTCAGTGAATTAGCATTAGAGTTGAATTGGATCTAGATTTGCAAAGTAAGTTGTATGTATCAGATCACATCTACTGATTACTTTCTAGCCATTATATCAGTCAAAATATTTTAACCAGGTTGACCTAACAGTCATTGTATAAATCCTTTAGCAAGGTGACATTCAGGTGGAATGTTCTAAGTCCTCTAACAAGGCCACTTCTGATAGGGTGATTAAATCCTTTAACCAGGTCACATTTAGCAGTGTGTTTTGTAACCTTTAACAGGGTTGGCTTCTAACAGAGCTCACTTCAGAAGAGTGAAAATTTGATAGCATTTTATTGGTGGTTTTTCCCATATTGGGTTTCCACGTTAAAATTCTAGTGTCAACTTGTGTGAATGTTTATGTTGAGTTTTACTATTAAGTTTCTATATGCTAATTACATCTGAATAGTGAACTGCATATGTATGTTGTTGTTTTATGTTATTGTTTCCGAGCAGATTTGAGTTGTTCAAATTGGTATAAATTTTTAATGGGCACATCTAAACCTGAGGATAATTGATTCACCCCCCCCCCCCCNTAATTGATTCCCCCCCCCCCCCCCCCACCTCTCAGTTATTCTAAATTCATTCTTAATAGTGGCCTTTTCTTCTTTAAATCAATCATAATCATGTTCCCTTATTTTTTTTCATTGGTGATGTTTCCTAACATTTATTATGATAGATTACTTAATTGAAATTTACTTTCTTGATGTTGCCAACTATTGTTCTTTTGGTACCACTGCAAGCTCCTATTTCTTCCACCTTTTTGAATCTAACTAGGTTTATTTTAGTGATTGGTCCTTTTTGGTTCATCAAACTGTGTTGATACAAAATTTATTTCTTCACAAGTCGACTTTTTAGCTTTGTCAAAAATCAAGGCGACGACTGCATTTATTGCTTAGATCCTTTTGCAAGTAGTTATTTTTTCAAAAGACATTTTTTCTTAGACTATATAATTAAGAGCAGAGCTATTTATCTCTATTGGAATCTTTTAACTACAACTCAGGAATTAGATATAGTAGCATTTTAGATTTTGTTTTTTATCTCATTATAATTTGTCTCCTACCCTTGATATAAACAATAAAATCAAATGTGTCAGTGGCCTTTTTGATATTTTATTGAATATTTTGTGGATTTTAACTTATTATACTCTATATAATAAATCCTTCTTAGGGAAATCAATCCTTCCTTGTGTTGATCCCTAAAAATCCTGGATCCAATAGTGTTGATTCCTTTAGACCTATTAGTCTTTGTAATTCCCTGTATAAGATCATCTCTAAAGTCCTAACTTCAAGATTGTTGTCTATCTTTCCTTCGATCATCTCCCCCCAGTAGAATGGATTTGTCCCTGGGAGATAGATTTTGGATTCCATCATTGTTTCCCATGAAGACATTCGTTCTTTGGAAGAAAAAAAAAACAAGGTTTCTTGATGAAGATGGACTTGTCCAAAGCATATGATAGGGTGGAATGGTAGTTTTTACATAAATTCCTCCATTCTTTCTGTTTCGACATCGGGGTCATTAAACTCATACTACAATTGGTCACTACTGTTTCCACTTTAGTCATTGTCAATGGAGGATATTCCAAGTTTTTCAAACCTTCTAGAGGCCTCATAAAAGGTGATACAATCTCTCTCATTATGTTTTCTATCCTTGCGGAGTACTTAGGAAGGTACATTAATAAATTGGTGGGAGAAGGCCTAATTATTAGTCTCTAGCCCTCTTTTGCTAGAACCATCTATTCTCATGAGAAATTTGTTGATGATACCCTCATTATGGGGAGGAACTATCAAAGAAGCCAGAAATATAAAGAGAGCCCTCACTTCTTACAACTCTGTGTCTATTCATGTCATGCCCAAAACTAGGGCAAAACACACACACAAATTTTTTTTTTAAGGCACCTAAGCACGTACAACTAATAGGGGTAGAGTGGGAAGGATAATAGCAAGGTATAGTTAACCTTTGAATTACAAGGTATGTGCACAAATTGAATAAGGGTCAAGCCACCAACAGATGCAAAATTGGGCTTCAACTTGTTCCATGAGTTATCTGAATACTCAACTCAGGTTTATCTAACTCTGATTCCTTGTTTAAAAACATGATGGTAGTTAGTGGTTTAAGAACATATGTTGAACTGGGTTGCCCTAATGCTTACTTAACTATACACCTAGATTACAACCTAATCCACTCAAGTCCAGTTTCAAATAACATTAACTACTAGCTTGGGTCCTGTCAGATACATACTCTACTCCCAAACATCCATGAAACATTTAACAACTGACAAGAGTAAAAATTGAATAAGAATTTCACTATATCAACAACTATCAATTAAAAATCCAAATCTAAGATCAATTCTGATTTCCTAACCTACTAAACATCATTAATAAAAATTATTCTCCTATGATAAAACACATGCATTCCTAATCCATCAATTCCTAACATACGACCTTAAATTAACCTTTCATTTAGACATTAGAAATATCTCCTAATTCAACATTTAAATTTACCTTTAATTACAATCGAGTATAAACCTTAATCCCCTGAATACAAGAGAACATTTTTTATTTTTTTAATAATAAAACTTATATTACCATTACCTATACATTTGATTTACTTAATTAATTCCGCTTCTCTAATAGGCAAATCACATTATTAGACAAAATTCTCTAGTTATTAGATTCGCAAACTTTTAATGATAAAATACCCTACTGTTAAGGTTCCATTTAAAAGATAAATTACTATATTGATAAGTGGTTCCATCACCAATATAAAATAAAAACATATTAATAAATTCTCCCATCCACAAAACACTATAGTTATTTTCCTAAGAATTATGCTACAACAAAGAAGATTAGTTTATATACCTAAAACCACTACATAAATATTGATTAAATCAAAGGGAATTAGATCTCATTTACCAACTTAATTATCCACTAGTTACTAACTAATCTAATCTAACTATCTAAAGCTTACAACATTAATAAATCTATGTAAATGAATAACATACTTCTCAAAATTCAGAATTAAAACAATAGGAAATAAACCTAATAAACAACTTTAAACTATCAATTAAAATCCCCTAACTCTATTCTAACTACCTACTAATAACAAACCTATCATCCACTATCCCCTAGCTAGCCACTAGCAAAAAGTCCCTTTTTAATTACACGACAAAAAAAAATGCAAATGAAAGGGTTTCAAAATTAGCAAAGGGGAAGAGTACAGGTCAAAGGACATGGTCTTGGGGCCCACCAAACAACATTCCCCATCCCCAAAGCAAGAAATTTGCATGGTAAGGGGAGAAGGATTTCGCAGCAAGTGAGGGCACAATTTGCAAGGAGGAGGTGATAATATTTTTTGTGGCCCACTAAACCAAAAAACCACCTCCCAAGGAAATTCGCATACCAAGAAGGGGTTGACTTAAACAAGGGTCATGTCAGGTTTAACATAGCATGACAACAAGTAAGGAGGGTGGCGCTTCCCAAGTAGTGCAGCCCATTTTTTTTTAAAAGGTGATTTATTTAATATTGAACTTAGCACAATACATTGTCTATGCAAAAAAAGTGAGAGAACAAAGTGGGACCCACAAGAGAGGTGAGAATTAAGGTGAGTTTAGCTAGGTAATTAAGATTTAATTTGCATGTTTAATTTACTGAGATATAATTTCAAATTTAATTAGAGGGAAGCCCATTTGGGAAAGGAATATTCTCTGTGGTAAGAGAATATTTCCTTTCCCATACAAATTCTAGAGAGCTTTTTATGCTCTAATTTTGGAAAATGTTATGGGCTTGGTTATAAGCTCTTACATTATGATTTGCTAGGTTCATTTTTTTTTTTTAGAAGTTCATAGTGCATATTAGGATTGATTAATGAATAAAATATAAGAGGGACCAATAGTATCTACTGAATTTCATGTTGACATGCTTACTAATTGAATTTGTTGTTAATTTTCAAATTTATTTCTTCTCCTCAAGAGCTGAGATTAAAATGCAGATTTCTATTGAAGAAAGTTGAATCTAGGAGGTTTTCAAGATGCAAAATTTCTTAAGATTGAAGGGGAAAGAAACTAAAATATTTTTCTTCTCTTCAATTTTGGTTATCCTTCTATTCATGGGTGGTTAACTCCTCTTCTTTTAGGAATTTAAATGCAATATTCAAGAGCTAAGGATTCAATCTTTTACAACATGATAATCTTATAACCTACATTACAACATCTTCAAAATGATAGATTTACACAATGCTAGAATGGTACACAACATGTTTTACTTTAATAGATCATTGCATAAGGAGGATGTCTCTCCTCATCTAGCTTGAGAAGCTTCAAGATTAATCATTACAACAATCAACAAAATGAATTTGCAATACAAGAGTGACTATGCAACATTGAAGTTGCTTGCACACTACTACCCCCAAATAGGGTTTTCTTTCAAAATTCTTGCACCATCTTCATGACTTCAAAAATCTGTAATTTTCAAGAGGGGAAACCATGGGAAGCTTGCCTCTAAATCAAGGCCTCAAGGAGGCCACCCCCGAGCTTGGAGAACCAAGGCTAAACAAGGTTTCACATCCAAAATTCTCACAACTTTTTACATGCACAAAGACAACAATAAACTCCCATTCAAGGTTTCACAAATGGGTTTTACAAACCCATTGAAGAAGGGTGAAGGTGGGATTTTCCAAGGAGGAGAATGCCAATATAATTTCCAAATCTCTCAACAAGAGTTTCCATGCCTCTCCAAGGCTATATTGACAATGCTTCCATTTACACATTTGTCATTTCTATACCAAAATACAATATTTCCAACATGGCTTCATGGAGCCCATACTCCATAAATTTATCCCTCTTCTCCAAGAGAAGAGAATCTCACTACAATGGAGAGCCAAATTAACCCCTTCACCCAAGGCCACTTCTTCCCTTCCCAAAGGGTGAGTAATGCCTTCACTCCCATGAACAACACTCCCAATTCAAGGAAACAAAGGATGATACAAAAAAAATCCAAATGCATTCCCTCCCCAACACATGACAACAAAATTCACATACTACATCACTACACAAGATTACATACAAGATCTCATATTCATAAAACAATACATCAAATTTCTTACAAAAAATCAAGCACTCCATGGAAAGAGAAACCAACCTTTCAATTGTGTAATGGAAAAATGAAACTTGAGAAGAGCCCAAATCCTTATCTTTTCTCCTTCCAAAACCCTAATTGTCTCTAAAATTAGAGAGTGGGTGAACACCCACTAAGTCTACCAAAACCCTCTAAAAAGACCTCCAAAAGTGTACTCAAGAACTAGCAGTGATGAGATGTATGACAACTAGCCTTTCTGTCCCCATCCCCCTCTTAATTGAGAGTTTAGCAATGAGTGTGGGACAAGTAAGATGCAAGAGACCCACTCTATTTTCGCCACTTTTGAGAAGTAGGCATTTTGGGGAGTCCTCATGGTGACCTAGGTCTCTCCCATAGGTAAAAACTAACCCTAACCCAAGGTACCCACTTTGGGTTAACTAATTTTGGTCAAAAGTACACTCTAGGGTCACTTTTAATCCTTTCAAACTACCCATAAGGTTCAAATCCGAGTTCCAACGTGATAGGATCCCTACAAGGCATCTATATGCAAGTGATTAATATAATTTCATATAAGGTTAAGTGATTCTTTCCCAAGCCCTAAATGACATGTCATTATCCACATGGACAACACAAGTGTCAAGTGATGCCAAAAAAAATATACATCACATTCACAAATGACATGTCCAAATAACAACATAAATTAAAACTATTAACACACATTCAGATTACATTTACAACAAGGGTCACATTACAATGAGGTTTCAACCCCTTATTGGATTAAACCTTGGCTTACTCAATTCACATGTGTTTAGCCATGATTCTCTAAAAAATTCCATGGTTCCCATTTCTACACACTAAACTTCGAGCATCAGTAGTCCAAGATGATAAAATTACATGCAATATATATTTTCAAATTATAAATAGCAACATTAATCCATAAGCAGAATTAAGCCTCTAATTGAAATTTTCATACATAAATGTTTAAAATAGAAGAATTCCTTAATCATCATGACATAACATGCATAAAATAGTCAAGTCTAATCATAATTTAGTCTTCTCATCAATTCACTGATCTAAACATATATAATCAAAGTCAACCACCTATTCTAGGTCTAAT
>MU225240.1:10345427-10377579 GCA_018584345.1 Thuja plicata
TAGGTCTAATCCATGTCATAATGTAATCCACACAATATAATCATCATCATATCATAATATCACGAGTCCCTGTCGGGATAACAAAAAGTGTATCAATGTATCAAAACATAAAGTGTCAAAGTGTGATCAAACAATAAAGCTATGATGGGTCGGGGTGAGGCCTCACAATTCAACTCATAAAATGATTTAAAAGCTCCATTTTTTTCATCAATACACCTGAAGAAAGACAGAGAAAAATAACTAATATTTTAGGGTGCAATATTGGTACACTCCCTTATTCTTACTTTGAATTACCTCTTTGTTCAAAACCTCTAGATAGCTTCTGGAATTCTATCATTGATAGATTTAACAACAAGCTTGATGGGTGGAAAGGGTTTCTCTTAAGTAATTCAGGGAAAGTTCAGCTCCTAAAATAAACTCTTCAAAACCTCCATGTTTATGCACTGAGCCTTTTCAAGATCCCTCAAAAATTTTCTATGATTATTAAAAGGATTCAGAAAATATTCCTATGGTCTGGAGTGGAAGAAAAGAAAATATTTAGTCTGGTGGCTTGGGAAAATGTTTGCAAACCCAAATGTTTTGGAGGGATTGGATTGAGATAAATCAACAATTTTAACAAAGCTCTTTTGGCTAAAAAACTATGGAGAAACTATGGAAACCAAAAAGAATGGAATATGATTATTAGAAACAAATATCTCTTTAACTACAATACTCTGGGGGATTTTATCATTAATGGTGAAAATATTAATGGTTCTAACATATGGAATAGTATATGTTTGTCTAAATATATGATTATAAAGGGGAAGAGATGGAAGCTAGGGGATGGAAGGAGAATTGACTTCTTGGAAGACAGCTGGATTCAAAAGGACCCTTTATATAGAAACCAAGATTGGAAATAAGATATTGATCAATGCAAAGAAACTATTGGGGAGAAATTGAAATATTACTAGAAAGGAAACAAATGGAGGAAGCTTGGAGACATAAACAGAAGATTCATATCCCTCCAGCATGATCTGCAAAGCTGGTTTATTTAGAATAACCACCAAGACAAAATTATTTGGGCTCCTAAGCCTGACGGTATTTATATTGTGGCTTCTTCTTGTGATCTTATTTCTAAGAGGGAGGATAGACCTTTGTGTTCGCAATTTTGGTATAAATTTCTTATTCCCAAAATTAACTTCTTTTTTTGGATCTTAGCTCAGAATAAACCTCTAACCCTTGATAATCTCAGTAAAATTAGTTTTTATCTTCCTAATAGATATTTTCTATGTATGGGAGAGGTTGAATCCTGTGATCATATTATGTTGCATTTATCTTTACCCGTAGGGTATGGGATCTAATCCTTAAAAAATAGAATCTTTGCTAGTTTTTTCCTCTTCTTTGGTAGGACTTTGTCAAGCAATAGGGCTGCCCTCTTTCGAACAACTTGGCTAAATAATTATGGAAGCTTATACTTCCTCATTTCTTTTCACACATTTGGAAGGAAAGAAAATAACAGTGTTAAGGGAGAAATACTCTATACCCAAAGTGGTCAGCAATCTTATTGTAGAGGGATAGCTGAAAACTTCAATTCTTCAATCAACAACAACAATGCCAAGAATACCTCCCAAATATCCCAAGAGAACATAAGAAAGTGGAATTTTAGTACCCTAGACTCCAACTCTAGTCAATTAAGAGAGATTTCTACTTGGACTTCCCCTCTTTTTGATTGAGTTAAAGCTAAATTTGATGGTGTAGAAAAGGGAAACCTAGGAGAAGCTGCTGGAGGTGGAATAATCAGATATTGGAAGGGAATTTGCATTGGTGTGATTGCGGTTCCCCTGGGAGTGAAATCCAATCATAGAGCTAAAGCTATGGATGCACTCAACACAATGATGTTGGCAGAAGAGCTGGGATGTAAAAAATTCTAGCTAGAAGGAGACTCTCTTAATATTATCAATAATATAAAAGGCATAAGCAAATTTTCTTGGTCCATTGAACACATTATTGATAAAAAAAATCATATTGCTTCAAAATTTAAATCCTTCTATGTAACCAACAACTTCCATGAAACTAACCTTTAGACCTATTAGTCTACGTAATTCCCTTTGTAAGATCATGTCTAAAGTCCTAACTTCAAGATTTTTGTCTATCTTTCCTTTGATCATCTCCCCCCACTAGAATGGATTTGTCCCTGGGAGACAGATTTTGGATTCTATCATTGTTGCCAATGAAAACATTCATTCCTTAGAAGCAACAAAAAAATAAGGTTTCTTGGTGAAGATGGACTTGTCCAAAGCGTATGATAGGGTGGACTGGCAGTTTTTACAGGAAAGTCATCTATTCTTTTGGTTTTGACATCGGGGTCATTAAACTCATAATGCAATTGGTCACTATTGTTTCCTCTTCAGTCATTGTCAATGGAGGATCTTCCAAGTTTTTCAAACCTTTTAGAGGCCTCAGACAAGGTGATCCAATCTCTCCCATTATGTTTTCTATCCTTGCAGAGTGCTTATCAACGTGCATTAATAAATTAGTGGGAGAAGGCCTAAGTATTGGTCCCAAGCCCTCTTATGATAGAACCATCTATTCCCATGACAAATTTTTTGATGATACCCTCATTATTAGGGAGGCAACTGTCAAAGAAGCCATAAATATAAAGAGAGCCATCACTTCTTACACCTCTGTATCTAGTCAACTCAATAACTGGTCTAAAAGCTCCATTTTTTCATCAATACACCTGAAGAAAGACAGAGAAAAATATCTAATATTTTAGGGTACAATATTGGTACACTCCCTTCTTCTTACTTGGGATTACCTCTTTGATAAAAAACCTCTAGATAGCTTCTATAATTATATCTTTTTAGGCTTAGAATTGTCACCCCAACTCAGGCATTAGGGCTGCACGACAATTCCATCCTAAGAATGGAAACCTTCTCTAGCTGTGGATGGACTATGATTGAGAAGGAGTCTCTGAATTCTAGGCCAATTTCTATTGAATTTGGGAAATCACCTCCTGATTGAAAACTGAATGGGAAAAGGGAAGAAGGATTTGAAACTGAATGGGAAATGGGGTGATACACCAAAACTTACTCTATATCTATCAGGATTTTTCAAACCAGCATCCCCAATTACAAAATCACTGATCTGCATTTATCATTCTCTACTCAACATAAAGGTTGACTAGAATCCACTATTAGGGTTCATACCACAAATAGTAAAACTGACAACAAACTTGCATATTCTGCAAAAAGGCCTGATTTTTTATAACATAGGAAAGGAAATGGAAATAATTCCCTTTACCACATCACATAAAATATGCAACACTTAATGTAGAAAAGAAGAATAGGATTGGATTCAATATTCAGAAATTGATATAATCAGAAAACCTGCTCTTATTTCCTTCAAAAACCTGAAAATGTGGTTACAAACATGAATCCAAAACATCTAGGAACAAAAAGTTCACTATGTGCCCTCTCTCCAAAATCTGCAACTCAAATGGATACAAAAAGCATCAAAAAGGTCTATAGGAACCAATAGTTCACTAAAAGAACCTTCTCTCTAGATTCTGAACTCCCAACTATGAAGTACAAGTCCATCTATATAGCCCTTAAGGCTAATCTCAAAAATAAGATCTCCCTCCAAAAGCTCCTCTCCAAATAGAAAGATCACCCTATTTTAAAGGCCTAAACAATGCCTAAAATTTAGCCTCCAATCAACTACCCCTCCAAAAGACATATCCCTAAATCTGAGGCATAATTGATGCAAAAAATTAAGCCCCTAAAGGCTCATTTTTTAAAATGACATCCACTATGTTGGCATTTAAAAGATTTTCATCTCTTTTTTATTTTTACATAATGTCACCAATTTATTACAAAATATTATAAAATCCACCTAAATTACAGTCAAAATGTATAAAACCCCATTCCTAACTCATCAAAATCGACACCATAGTTTTTACACCTTAACCCTAGCAAAGTCGATACCATGAAAGAACATCACTAACTCCATTGCAATGCAAAATATCTTGGTGGCTAAGTTGTCTAACCCTGCAGTTAAGCTGGATATTAACTCCTCTTTGTAATTTGATGGACCTCAAAGTCTATTCAATTCAACATAGGCATTTTGTCATTTCATCTTTTTGCATTTATTGTTTGAGGAAATAAGTTAGAGTTCTTCCTGCTTGGAGCCACCATGTCATCTGTTAAAACAGTGTAGCTTCACCTCCTGTGATGCTTGAATTTGAGTTTTCAGCTCTGTATTTCTGCATGCTTTTGGTCGGCTATTGACTATGGCCTTTCACACAATGGGTGGCATTGTTTGCTCATGTCTTCCTTTAAGAATCTTGGGCTTCTAGTCTCTTGGCACTGGAGTCTAATCTCATACTAGAAGGTTAACAATCTGAGAGCTCTATGTTGGCACTCTTCACCACAGTTTATTTTGTAGAACTTGGAGTTTAATGCCATAAGATATGGCGATGTTCTAGGCATTTCTTCTCTGTAAACTTTGGTCTCTCCACAAACTAGAGTCTTCTTTACCTTTCTTGAAGTCACCTACTGTAGTAAAGATCTTGGGCTCTTAAAATCGTGGCTTGACTTGGCATGCTGTTGTTGTATTTGGGTTTTATCCACAGTCTGCACTTTGGGACTTGGAGTCTATCTCGCTTTAAATCATGGCGCTCTTCTGCAGTGGAACTAGAGCTATCCTAAAGATAAGTTGATTCCTTCATTTCCTTGCATTTAGATTCTATATCCTTTTGAAATTATGTTGTCCTCTTTTAAAGTAGTGAGTTATTTGTATGAAAGAACTCGGCCTTCACTATGGCTTTTAAGTGATTATGCTACCATGGTTGTTGTTGTTGTAGTGTCGTCTCTGCATTCTATTGACTTTTGTAACTTTTACCTCAAGTTAACCCCATTTTTATGTTATGTGGTCATCGAGAGGTGAACTCCACTTTGTGTTGGCTCTGCTGAATATAGTAAAATAATTATGGGATTTATCACTACTTTACTCTATTTGCTCCATTAGTTGACTACATTTATCTTCATGCTTCTTATTTAGAATGTTGCCATAGGCTGTCTTTTGTATCTCTAAGAGATGATCTCTATGCATGTTGATGTATCTTGTTCATTAATGAGGAATCTGTCGGCTGCCATGGGTGTCTATATTTGATGTCTTCAGTTGTCACTCTGATGTCTTTAGCCATTATGCCTAAATAACCACTATTTGTGCCCTCCTTTGAGTTGATATTGTTTTCTTCATGCTTGTAGACTCCATTCAATATTTTCTTTGAAATACGACAATGTTGTTACTTAAACATAGAAACATCTTCATACTGTTGAAGCAGCGAGCATTTTAACTGAAAATACTACATGTCTGATATGTATCATTGTGTTTGTAGTTTGTAAAGAGTTAATTTTGAATCAGCCTCCATACTAATGTTTAGTAATTCCTCCATTGTTTTTTGCAGTCTTTATTGTATGGAGACCATGTTGTTCATGATGTATGTTGTCATTACATGCTGTCTTATTTGAATGTATGCATCTATCTTCATGTTGTCCCACCTTGTATGCACTGAGCATACTAATATTATTTAGACATCAATACTGAAATCATAACAGTATTATCAACATGGGTACATAGAACATTATTATTTCAACACACCAGAATACACTGTTTGACTAATACCCTACATATAACCTCTCTTCAAATTCATATTAAGCATATGGATACTATACTTGTTCCACTCTTATGGATATATGCACAAAAAATAACTTATGCTTGACAGTATATGCACATTGTCTTCTCATTATTTTCAGAAGTAGATGTTTTTTTTGTGTGTTGATTCTCCTTTTTTATCCAATGACATCATGTAATGTGACAGCATTATTTTCCATTTATCCTGTATATGCACTCTGTTATTTGATCATTTATGCATATTTCATAACAGCATTTAATAATATTGTTTTCGCTCTTCTAGTATCTGTATATTGGCATTAATAGTGTTGAAATTCCATAACAGTATGTATGCACCCTGTAGCAACTGTTATATACTGCATTCCTTATGCACATGACTCCCATTGATATTACTACAGTTTAATCTTTTTTCTTGCATATCAATGTTGAATCTTCAGACCATTACATCTCTTACATACACACATAACTTATTTTGCTGCACAGTTTGAATATTTTCACATGTTCATAAGGTTCGAGCACGGGCTCGTGACACTCATGAACAACTTTTAAATACAACAAAGGGTTTCATAAAGATATGTCTTTTTGATGTTATTATTCTATCAATGTAAATTCATACCTTTCTATTACATTGATATCATCAGTTAATATGCAGTTCAGGAAGTTTGACTAATGCATGGTGTCTTTTTGGCTTTTATGTATTTCTTAGATCCAATTGGATCTAACATCTTTTTCACCATGATTCTACAGGAAACAGGACCAACATAAGACCTAGGATGTAGGACAGACAAAGACAAGACCTAGGACATGAAGACTTTAGATGATGCAGATGAACAACTCTAGAAACTAGAAGACCTCTTAAAGGCAATACATAGACCCCTAGAATTCATCATGCATTTCTCTTACTTTCTTTTCTGCATATGTCCTCTGAGTTTAAGTATGCAAGATGTGGCCTTGAAGGAACACTTGTCTAATACATTCAGTATGAATGCACAATGTAATGATCATTTATGAATCTGAAAGTGTGAATTTGATCAAAACTTAGAGTACAAATATAGTCTCATAATATGAATGTAATAGAAATGTATTTCTTTTGCATTGGCTGAAAAACAATATCTAAAAGATGTATCTTTATGCAAATTTTTTACTATTTTCTTATCACTATCCCGTATGTAAAAATTTGGGTAACAATTCTGGCGACCTCTGATGAATGTCGGCCTGCTTGACATTGGGACCAGTAGCCTAAAACAGTTCATTGGGCATTGATTCTATCGATCACCTGTGGAAACCCTAAATTTAATCCGTGGATATAAGAAAACCATTTCCCGATGATTGAGGGTATGTTTATGATTTGTCGTATTGAAGAAAAACTTCATTATCACAAATTGTAGATGTATTCTTGATCATTGAGGAATGATTTCCTTGTATTTTCAGATTTGGACAGCAACCTTGGAAGACCTTAAATCTTGGAGACTTATTGAAAACTAGGAAAACTAAACCTAAAATTGACCTAAATGTATTTTCCCGCACTTAGGGAAACTAGAAAACTAACCTACCCTAACCTAACCATCCAACACATGCTAAACAAAGTCATTTACTGGTTCATTGAAATATTTTCCTTTCATCCTCAAATTGCAATGATGAACATGCTTATTGGCAAATACCAAAAAACTGAACAATGAAGCATGTACAACCAGCTCATGCAACATTTTAAAAAGAGAGAAAGTATCTTGACTTACTTTACTCTGCTGATAGAAGAAAACTGAATCAGCATGTTGTTCTGGATCTTCTTCATCAACCTCCTCACAAATAGGAGTTGTTATAAATGAGTAATCTTCTCTTCTCTTCAACTAGAACAGATACCGGATTAGACAGCCTCTTGTCAGTATAAACTTGGGGGTTTCCTTGTTGGTTTCTCTACTTTCCTCTGGTTCCTCATGGTTGTCCTGCATCATTTGCAGCCATGTGAGCTCCTCTTCCATGGTCAAAACATCATCATCTTCTGTTAAATCAGTTAGGAGCTTATCAAAACTACTGATCTCCTGGAAATCTAGAGCACTTGGTTCCAGCTTGCATTCCTGCACATAATTATTAGAAAGAAAATCCTCCAACATAGAGCACCTTTGAATAGGCACAACCTCTGACATTTCAAACTTCTCATAGAAATCTACAATAATGTTATCAAAATCATTCTCTAAGCTTTGATTAGTTTCTTGATCATGAACACTTTGTTATGCTGGAGTGACTGGAATCTCCTCTTCTTTATATTGATCAACAAAAGAGGGTAACTCCTCAAAGAAAAGCGTAACTATCTCTTTTTCCTCAAAAGAGTCTCCTGTAGCCAATGATGCAATTTGTTCACTATCCATCTCTGAATATGCAGGCAGATCTGCTACTGAATCCAATACCTCTTGTTCTATTGGATTTGAACTAATAACCTCCTTTTTAGCACCCTATTATGGAGATGACTCGCATGGAACCACCTTGATAAGATTTGCCATCTAGAAGCCAGGGTGTTTAGTCCATGACGGCTGCCATGGCAACTTGGTATCTTGCCCATCTGGCTCAACTACATAACAAATCTCTGACTGAGAATCAATAAAATGGGCTGGTTGAGCATGCTCAATCAAGGGCTCTTGTAGGGGTTGTCTTACTTCTTCTGCAAGCTTATAACTTGGAATCTCCAACTTAGATCTTTCTTGGATTGTAGGCTGATTAAGGGCACAAGAAGCTACTTGAACTTCTAGCTCTTGTAATTTTGTCATAAACTGTCTCATCTGTTCCTCTTTAAATGCAACTTTCTTGTCAATAAAATCTTTCTCGTACCTTTGAGCCTCCATCTCTTGCTGGTGTATGTGAGCTTGATAAGACAGCTCCTCTTGATGCATGCCATACTCTTGCTCTTTCTCCACAGATCTCATTTGTTCTTGAAAGTTCTTCGGAATATCATCAAGGCTCATGTTTGGAACATGGTGGGGATAATTCTGAGAATCATCAAAGAAACTCCTTTTTGGCTGCTAGTATGCATGTTGCCAAGAAACTTGATGCTGGGATGGAGGGTGATAAACATGAGATGAATGTTGTCCTTTAAATTCTGGAACAAAAACAGCAGCAGGGTCGTACTGATATGGTTGATATTGAGAACATGCATAAACATCTTCATAAAATGGAGGATAGTAATCCATCTTAGGCACTAAATCTGCATAAAACCAATAGATATAACCTTAGAGTCGCCAGATATGCATAAAATTGACCTCCTAAAGGCCTATAACCTGCTAGATGCATACCAAAACTAGAAATAATTGTGGAATATATGACCTCTTGGTCCCACCGGGCGTGCCAAAAACCATTCAGGCTTAGAATTGTCACCCCAACGCAGGCATTAGGGCTGCACAAAAATTCCATCCTAACAATGGAAACCTTCTCTAGCTATGGATGGACTATGATTGAGAAGGAGTCTCTAGATTCTAGGTCGGTTCCTATTGAATTTGGGATATCACCTCCTGATTGAAAACTGAATGGGAAAAGGGAAGAAGGATCTAAAATTGAATGGGAAATGGGGTGATACACCAAAACTTACTCCAGATCTATTAGGATTTTTCAAACCAGCATCCCCAATTACAAAATCACTGAGCTACATTTATCATTCTCTACTCAACATAAAGCTTGACTAGAATCCACTATTAGGGTTCATACCACAAACAGTAAAACTGACAACAAACTTACATATTCTGCAAAAAGACCTAATTTTTTATAACATAGGAAAGGAAATGGAAATAATTCACTTTACCACATCACATAAAATATGCAACACTTAATGCAGAAAAGAAGAATAGGATTGGATCCAATACTCTAAAATTGATATAATCAGAAATCCTGGTCTTATTTCCTTCAAAATCCTGAAAACATGGTTACAAACATGAATCCAAAACATCTAGGAACAAAAAGTTCACTATGTTCCCTCTCTCCAAAATCTGCAACTCAAATGGATACAAAAAGCATCAAAAAGGTCTATAGGAACCAGTAGTTCACTAAAAGAACCTTCTCTCTACATTTTGACCCCCCAACTATGAAGCACAAGTCCATCTATATAGCCCTTAAGGCTAATCTCAAAAATAAGATCTCCCTCCAAAAGCTCCTCTCCAAACAGAAAGATCGCCCTATTTCAAAGGCCTAAACAATGCCTAAAATTTAGCCTCCAATCAACTACCCCTCCAAAAGACATATCCCTAAATTTGAGGCATAACTGATGCCAAAAATTAATCCCCTAAAGGCTCATTTTTGAAAATGACATCCCCTATGTTGGAATTTAAAATATTTTCATCTCTTTTTTTTTTTACATAATGTCACCAACTTATTACAAAATATTACAAAATCTACCCAAATTATAGTCAAAATGTATAAAACCCCATTCCTAACTCATCAAAATCGACACCATAGTTTTTACACCTTAACCCTAGCAAAGCCGATACCATGAAAGAACATCACTAACTCCATCACAATGCAAAATATCTCGGTGGCTAAGTTGTCTAACCCTGCAGTTAAACTGGATATTAACTCCTCTTTGTACTTTGATGGAACTCAAAGTCTATTCAATTCAACATAGGCATTTTTTCATTTCATCTTTTCACGTTTGTTGTTTGAGGAAATAATTTAGGGTTCTTCCTGCTTTGAGCCACCATGTCATCTGTTAAAACATTGTAGCTTCACCTCCTGTGATGCTTATGTTTGAGTTTCCAGCTCTGTATTTCAGCATGCTTTTGGGCGACTATTGACAGTGGCCTTTCACACAATGGGTGGCGTTGTTTGTTCATGTCTTCCTTTAAGAAGCTTGGGCTTCTATTCTCTTGGTGCTGGAGTCTAATCTCAGACTAGAAGGTTAATAATCTGAGAGCTCTATGTTGGCACTCTTCACCGCGGTTTATTTCTTAGAACTTGGAGTTTAATGCCATAAGATATGGCGATGTTCTAGAGATTTCTTCTCTGTAAAATTTGGTCTCTCCACAAACTGGAGTCTTCTTTACCTTTCTTGAAGTCACCTACTGTAGTAAAGAGCTCGGGCTCTTAAAACCATGGCTTAACTTGGCATGCTATCACTATATTTGGGTTTTATCCACAGTCTTCACTTTGGGACTTGGAGTCTATCTCGCTTTAAGTCATGGCACTCTTCTGCAGTGGAACTAGAGCTATCCTAAAGATAAGTTGATTCCTTCATTTCCTTGCATTTAGATTCTATATCCTTTTGAAATTATGTTTTCCTCTTTTAAAGTAGTGAGTTATTTGTATGAAAGAACTCGGCCTTCACTATGGCTTTTAAGTGATTATGCTACCATGGTTGTTGTTGTTGTAGTGTCGTCTCTGCATTCTATTGACTTTTGTAACTTTTACCTCAAGTTAACCCCATTTTTATGTTATGTGGTCATCAAGAGGTGAACTCCACTTTGTGTTGGCTCTGCTGAATATAGTAAAATAATTATGGGATTTATCACTACTTTACTCTATTTGCTCCATTAGTTGACTACATTTATCTTCATGCTTCTTGCTTAGAATGTTGCCATAGGTTGTCTATTGTATCTCTAAGAGATGATCTCTATGCATGTTGATGTATCTTGTTCATTAATGAGGAATCTGTCAGCTGCCATGGGTGTCTATATTTGATGTCTTTAGTTGTCACTCTAATGTCTTCAGCCATTATGCCTGAATAACCACTATTTGCACCCTCCTTTGAGTTGATATTGTTGTCTTCATCCCTCTAGACTCCGTTCAATATTTTCTTTGAAATACGACAATGTTGTTACTTAAACATAGAAACATCTTCATACTATTGAAGCAGCGAGCATTTTAACTAAAATTACTACATGTATGATATGTATCATTGTGTTTGTATTTTTTAAAGAGTTAGTTTTGATTCGGCCTCCATAATACTGTTTAGTAATTCCTCCATTGTTGTTTGCAGTCTTGATTGTATGGAGACCATGTTTTTCATGATGTATGTTGTCATTACATGTTGTCTTGTTTGAATGTCTACATCTATCTTCATGTTGTCCCACCTTGTATGCACTGAGCATACCAATATTATTTAGACATCAATACTGAAATCATAACAATATTATCAACATGGGTACATACAACATTGTTATTTCAGCACACCAGAATACATTGTTTGACTAATACCCTACATATAACCTCTCTTCAAATTCATATTAAGCATATGGATACTATACTTGTTCCACTCTTATGCATATATGCACAAAAAATAACGTATGCTTGACAGTATATGCACATTGTCTTCTCATTATTTTTAGAAGTAGATGTTTTTTTTGTGGATTGATTCTCCTTTTTTATCCAACGACATCATGTAATGTGATAGCAATATTTTCCATTCATCTTGCATTTGCACTATGTTATTTGATCATTTATGCATATTTCATAACAATATTTAATAATACTATTTTCACTCTTCTGGTATTTGTATATTGGCATTAATAGTGTTGAAATTCCATAATAGCATGTATGCACCCTATAGCAACTGTTATATATTGCATTCCTTATTCACATAACTCCCATTGATATTACTACAGTTTAATCTTTTTTCTTGCATATCAATGTTGAATCTGCATACCATTACATCTCTTGCATACACACATAACTTATTTTGCTGCATAGTTTGAATATTTGCACATGTTCATGAGGTTCGAGCATGGGCTCATGACACCCATGAACAAATTTTAAATACAACAAAGGGTTTCATAAAGATATGTCTTTTTGATTTTATTATTCTATCAATGTAAATGCATACCTTTCTATTACATTGATATCATCAGCTAATATGCAATTCAGGAAGTTTGACTGATGCATGGTGTCTTTTAGGCTTTTATGTAATGCTTAGATCCAATTGTATCTAACATCTTTTTCACCATGATGCTGTGGGAAATAGGACCAACATAAGACCTAGGATGCAGGACAGACAAAGACAAGACCTAGGACATGAAGACTTCAAATGATGCAAATGAACAACTCCAGAAACTAGAAGACCTCTTAAAGGCAATACATAGACCCCTAGACTTCATCATTCCTTTCTCTTACTTTCTTTATGCTTATGTCCTCTGAGTTTTAGTATGCAAGATGTGTCCTTCAAGGAACACTTGTCTAATACATTCAGTATGAATGCACAATGTAATGATCATTTATGAATCTGAAAGTGTGAATTTGATCAAAACTTAGAGTACAAATATAGTCTCATAATATGAATGTAATAGCAATGTATTTATTTTGCATTGGCTAAACAGAAATATCTAAAAGATGTATCTTTATGCAAATTTTTTATTGTTTTCTGATCACTATCGCATATGTAAAAATTTGGGTAATAATATCATTGATAGATTTAACAATAATCTTGCTAGGTGGAAAGGTGTGCTCTTAAGTAATTCGGGAAAAGTTTAGCTCATGAAATCAACTCTTCAAAACCTCCCTGTTTATGCACTGAGCCTTTTCAAGATCCCTCAAAAATTTTATATGATTATTGAAAGGATTCAAAAAATATTCCTATTGTTTGGAGTGGAAGAAAAGAAAATATTTAGTCTGGTGGCTTAGGAAAATGTTTGCAAGCCCAAATTTTTTGAAAGGCTTGGATTGAGATCAATCAAAGATGTTAACAAAGCTCTTCTGGCTAAACAACTATGGAGAATCTATGGAAATTGAAAAAATGTAATGGGATTATTAGAAACAAATATCTCTTTAACTACAATACTCTAGAGGATTTTATCATTCATGATGAAAATCTTAATGGTTCTAAAATATGGAATATTATATGTTCCTCTAAAGATCTTATTATAAAGGGGAAGAGATGGAAGCTGGGGGATGGAAGGAGAATTGACTTCTGGGAAAACAACTGGATTTAAAAGGACCCTTTATCTAGCAACCAAGATTGGAAACAAGTTATTGATCAATGCAAAGAAACTATTGGGTAAAAGTGAAAGATTACTGGCAAGGAAACAAATGGAGGAAGCTTGGAGATATAGATAGAAGATTCATATCCCTCCAGCATGATGTGCAACGCTAGTTTATTCAGAATAACCACTAGGAAAAAATTATTTGGTCTCCTAAGCCTGATGGTACTTATACTGTGGCTTCTACTTGTGATCTTATTTATAAGAGGGAGGATAGACCTTTGTGTTTGCAATTTTGGTATAAATTTCTTATTCCTAAAATCAACTTCTTTTATTGGATCTTAGCTTAGAATAAACCTCTAACCCTTGATAATCTCAGTAAAATGGGTTTTTATATTCCTAATAGATATTTTCTATGTATGGAAGAGGCTAAATCCTATGATCATATTATGTTTCATTTCTCCTTTACCTGTAGGGTATGGGATCTAATCCTTAAAAAATTGAATCTTTGTTGGTTTTTTACTCTTCTTCGACAGGACTTTGTCAAGCAATGGTGTTGCCCTCTTTTGAACAACTTGGCTAAATAATTTTGGAAGCTTCTTCTTCCTCATTTCTATTCACGCATCTGGAAGGAAATAAATAATAGAGTGTTCAGGGAGAAATACTCTATACCCAAAGTGGTCAGAAATATTATTTGTAGAGGGATGGAGGAAAACTTCAATTCTTCAATCAACAACAACAATGCCAAGAATACCTCCCAAATCTCCCAAGAGAATATAAGAAAGTGGCATTTTAGTACCCTAGACTCCAACTCTACTCAATTAAGAGAGCTTGCTACTTGGACTTCCCCTCCTTTTGATTGGGTTAAAGCTAACTTTGATGGTGTGGCAAAGGGAAACCTGGGAGAAGCTGGTGGAGGTGGAATAATGAGAGATTGGAAGGGAATTTGTGTTGGTGTGGTCGTGGTTCCCTTAGGAGTGCAATCCAATCATAGAGCTAAAGTTATGGCTGAACTCAACACAATGATGCTAGCAGAAGAGCTAGGATGTAAAAAAAGTCTGGCTGGAAGGAGACTCTCTTAATATTATCAATAATATAAAATGCATAAGAAAATCTTCTTGGTCCATTGAACACATTATTGATAAAATAAATCATATTGCTTCAAAATTTGAATCCTTCTATGTAACCGACAACTTCTATGAAACTAACCATGTTGTGGATGGTTTGGTTAACATTGGGGTTAGAAGTGATGTTAGTCACAAGTGGCACAGATCGACTAAGATTAATGATGAGATAGACTCACTTCTTAATCATGACAGAATCAATCAAAAGGAGGGATTTATTAGTATTAATGATCACAATGCATGAATTAATTCTTAATTTTTGTACTTCTAAGGATAATTTTCAAGTGGTGATTAATTGCATTCATTACTATTTGGCTTCGCATGCTTTTTGGGTCATAAAAATAGAGATGTTGAAGAACTTAAACCATTGGAAGAAATTTCATGGTAGTCTAAGAGATTTGGAGAGAAACAAAATTGAGAAAAAGTTGATGAATGTGTGACCATAGCACCACAAAGGAGGAAGCTAAGATTGGTGGTGATCTTAAGAGGGAAGAACTAGTGGAGTGTAATTGGATCCATGAAAAAGAAGTTTGGAGAAAACTGAAGAAGCGTAAAGTGCACCACTACCTGAAACGACTGCATGGAAATGACAAAGAAATTACTAGGGCCTTTGTTCCAGGGTGGGAAAATGGAAAGGTGAACATAGCGGGAAATTCCTTCACTCTGACTCTTGACCTTTTGTTTAATATTATAGGGCTCACTCTTGAGGGAGTTCATTTCTCTAAAGACAAGAAGGTGGGAAACAAGGCGTACAAATATTTTCCTAAGTCTGACAAGGAGAGAGAAATGCTAGTAAAAGGTAATGTTGACTATGTAAACCCTACTAATGTCAAATGCATTTGGGCCTTTGTTCTTAGGGATATAATGGAATACTTCACGCAGGATGGTAGGTATTCCAGGGTTTAAAATTATCATTTTGTGTTGGTGAATCATTTTAGGCATAAAAATAGGGTTTCCTTTATGTTCTATCACCTTAGTTCTCTTAATCAGAGTATTGTGGATCATAAAGTTAGGGAAACCCCTCTTTAGCATGAGGGGATCATTCTTCTCATTGTAGAGTATGCCAAAGATCATATTTCTGAGCTGATTCCCAAATAGATTAGTAACACTAAAAGAAAGAGCTCTGAAATTTCCTCCAGAAAGAAAGCCAGCATAGCTTTGAGTAAAAAGTCCTGAAAGGTGAGCCCTGTTAAAATTGACACTAAGATTTCTATTTTTGATAAGGTAGAAGGTATGAATTTGAAGGAGGGCCTAGAAGATATATCTTCTAAGGAAGAAGAGATGGAAAAAGAGGGATAGAGTAATAGATAAATCACTGATTATATTACTCCTAATAAAATGGAACTAGAGAAAGGTATGGAAGTGGAAAACATCCCTGTTGTTGAGGCAATGAATGATTCTAGTGAGGAAATACCTGAGGAGGTCACTGATCCAATCAATAACATAATGGAAGTTTAGATTCATAATACTCAAAAGGATTTTGTTGATATTCCTGAGGAAAAGGAGATTGAAGTGAACAATCTAGATAATTATCTAAAGGAGAATGTTGATGACCTTGAGGGAAGGGAAGCTTAGAGTGAAAAAACTGTCAATAATGCTAAGGAGGATATTATCACTAAAAACTTGGGGTGTAAGGAAGAGGATACCCAAGTCAAAAATGATATTGTTGACTTAGATAAGGAAGACTGCAATGATAATGCAGACTGTGAGATTAATCCTACTCCTCTTGAGAGTCTTAAGGGAGAGAATGATGAGATGGGAAAGAATATGCAGAATCAAAGAAGCATAGAGGAAGATCTATGGGACTAGGATTTCAAGGTCAAAAGAGTCACTAATATTAGTGTGTTTCAAGCTGTGAGAAACAAATCCATGTATGGCTATAATATTGATAAGTGGGCTCATGAAGATATCCAGGATATGTCCTCTAGGCTTAAATATTTGGAGACTAGGAATGCTCTACTAGAGGAGACCATCGAAAAAACATGGAATGATGTTGAGATGTATCAAAAAGGCAAGAATGTTCTTGAGAAGGTAACTGATAATTATACTAAGCTAGAAGACAAAATTTGTAATGCTATTGACAACACAATAAAACCGGTTATAGAGAAAGTGAACAAGAATGACATCATGATGAAGAAGCTGATCACTGTTAATAATGTGGCCATGAAAACAATAGTTGATCATTTGAAAGCCCTGTGTGCTTTGCTGGAAGGGAATAACACTAACAAAGCTAATAAAGAGGATGATGGAAAAAAAGATATCCAACTGTCAGACCCTGGCTCTAGAACTAGATCAAGCACCAGAAAGAAATATGCTACCCAAGCTAAAGACATCACTAATTTGAGAGATTTGATTCAAAATATTCAGAACCAGATGGTGGAGGCTGAAGATTTTGTCAAAATGATAGACTAAGATTGATTTTGGCAGGTTTTTTGTGTCTTTCTTGCTGGAATATTTTTTTTTGGGGTGTCACTTCTTTTTGGTTATGTTTTTCACTTTGTAATCTGGGTTAAAGCCCTTTTTGGTTTTTTTCATCTCTTGTGACATATTATTCTTGTTCAGTGCTAGACTCTCTATATTTAGTTTTCTATGTTAAAGGGTTTCAAGGCCCCTTCAAAACTTGTAGTTACCACAATCAAAAACTTATTATACTCTATATCACTTTTGAAAATGATCTAGGTTATCTATATTTAATGCTTTTTGAATTTATTGTGTTTTTTAAACTATACATCCATGTTTGTGATTCTTTTTTATGGTTTAAAATATTTCATTGCACTATTTTTTATTCTAGTTACATGTGAAAGTTCTTGCCAAATATCATTATGGTGTATTTCCTTATTTACTTTCATTATTTTTTCCTCCATTTTTCCTTCTTAGAAGCATAAATCAAATGAAGAATTGACTTCTAAAATCCTAGAGGTTATTCATTAATGCAAGAAATGAGTCCCCCAAATACTAATCAACTTTCCACAAGAGCTTTTTACCTTAAGTGAAAATTTTGGTATTAACATTTTTCCTTTTTTGGCATGCCCGATGAGACTATTCACACTTCTAGATTAGAATCAAGTATATGAGTTGAAGTTAGTTCATAGGTCCTACACTACCAATCACTCTGGGTCATTTCTACCAGGATTGATGTTTATGACTTAGTCAAGCTCATCCTCATCAAGTCTAACTAGACCACCGCCACCTTCCCCTTTATTATAGTCCACCAAAATTATGTAGCTTGGGATAATGGTAGGCCCCATCATATTTTCAGTGGCTAGCATGAATTGGGACCCCATCCTAGCTAATTATTCGAAGGCCTTGCCCAAATTCAATGGGAAAGATGAAAAAACCCATGTAGAGCATATGATGGAAGTGTACGCTATTGGGAAACTCCCCCCTTGGCATCCTATGCTAGTATTCCCATAGGTTCATGCTCAGACACAAAGTGATCTTATGCCAAGCACTTATGTGACTCCTTTGTCTTTTTATGTGTACCCCAGTGTCCATCAAGCTAACTCTTAATCCCCTTCTAATCTAATATAAAAGGTTAATGACATGAAGAACTTTTTGTGCACATTATCCAATGAGATCCTTACTATAAATAATTAACAAGATGCACCACCCAAGCCTTTGTACTAGAAAAACTAGGGTTATCAAGGTTTTAGGTCACCTTTCAAACAAAATGACTACCAAGATATATATAAGGTTGATACTTCCCAGGTGCAACCATCAAGTCAACTAGTTGTGGTTCTAACCCCATCATTGAACGTGTTTCTAAGCACAAACAAGGATTCAGTGGCAACACAAAATAATTTAGTGGAGGATCCTCACACATGGTGTTTCCTCTACAATACCACACACATGCCAAGAAATTGTCCTAGAGACAACTTAAAGCAAAATTTCACCAAGCAGAGAAGCCAAGGTATGGCCCTCGATGACAAATTTCACACAATTCCTCCCCTATGATAGAAGACTCAATGTTAGCTGCTCAAATCCATGGAATTTCCCTGCAAAAAGAATCCAAGATCATGCCAGACCATGTATTATTCTTTTGGATGACAAATGAAGATGTTGTGTTCACCAACATCGCAACTACATCAATGATGTCTTAGGTCCAATCTGATTACAACACCTACTCCAAACGAAGATACACTAAAGAAAAAATAACCTAGGGACAAAAACTAAAAGACAGAGAAAGAAATATTATCCCTAAAAAAATTTCATCCAATCCTCTAGCCACTCATGTAGCTCCCAATCCATGAAAACCTGACATGACTAATCCTAAAGAGATGTTTATGACAAAGCCTAGAGAGTCCAAGACTCCCCTTTCTAGATTGTTAAATATAATCAAAAAATTGAAGAGGGCACCAACAAGTATATCTTTATGGTATATTTTATCAATCCTTGAGAAAAAGTAGATACTCCAAGAGGCTCTTCAGGGGAGAGACAAGGAAACTTGAGAGGAGTTTTCTAAAGAAAAGGATCAAGAACTAGTGAAGGTGACCAATGTTGGTACATTTGGAAATTAACCTACATCTTTTGTCAATGACTAGGAAGGAGACATCATCAGAGGAAGAATAAATCTCATGTCTTTCTTTTAACCTTGACTGTAGGGGAAAATATATTGCATAATTCTATAATAGATTTTGGGGCCAGTAAAATATTCATGCCTAAGCAAATAGAAAACACCTTGAATTCACAATTTGATCCCATAAAAATTAGTGTAATGTTGCTAGATGATAGTAATTATCAATCCATATGAATCATCATGTAACTCCCCCTTACCCTATTCCATTGTCCAAATGTCTCAATTTTACAAGAGGTTATAATTATCGATATTCCCCGTATTTTTGTTCTATAATTATCTAGGGATTTGACCACCAAAATAGGAGGATATCTCTATTTATATTGGTCCCATCTGATCCTACATAGAAAACATGTATCCAAAGTGACATTGTAAAAGTTCATGCATGTTGTGCACATCACAGATGAGGCCACCATAAACTTTGAGCCCACCCATACTTTTATAACTCGAGAAGAAATATATATCATCAAATTGCTAGAAAAAATTTTCAATCAATTCATAGAATTTGATCCTTTTGGAAAATTTCACACTAGTATTCTTGGTACTTATGTCATTTTTTATGAATACTAGATCATACCACATATTACCAAATACTTTGTAGGCTCTAGTCAACTATAATATAGTTCTAAATTATGGTCTTTTCACTTTGATAGAGCCAAGGGAAAAGTAGGTTCAGAGGTTGAGATATGCATCACGTCACCTAAGGGAAAGAAATTCATGCACACCTTTCACTTTTAATTTGCGTGTACCAATAATGATGTGGAATACAAGGGTCTATTATAAGGCCTGCACATTGTCGAGAAAATGGGAGTCAAACAGATAAGGGTCTTCAGAGATTCTGAGCTGGTGGCTAACCAAATTTGGGCCCAGTTCATTGCTAAGAATGTTCAAATTTTCTCTTATAGAGATTTAGTATAGGATCTCATAGAATTTTTTAAAGCTTTTGATATCTAATTCATGTTGAGAAAATAGAATATAGACATTGATCTCTTGGCTACTATTAGTTCTTAGTTTGACCTAGTGATAGAGCTTCTTACGTATGACCATGAATTCTGACTCATAGTTAGGCTATCCATCCTAGATAATGAACAAAATTGGAAATTTTTTGAGAATGGTGCCCAAATACCATGTTCATCCAATAGGAAAATGAATTTTTTAATCAACTACAACCAGAAATTGAAGAAGTGTATGAAGATAAAACCCTTTAGCTAAAAGGTAACAAACTACCCTAAGGATTAATTTCCCTCAAAAATATTTTTGAGTGTGATGATTTGAGGAAGGAAAAAAGGAGATTCGCTATAGAAAAAGAATATTATGATGACCTCAACCTCAGTCAAGGAAAAAATTTGAAAGTGGGAAAAAATATTCCCCCCTATGAATAAGTAGAGGTTGATGGACCTGTGTGAGAAATATGATCAAGTCATAGCATGGAGTTATGATGACCTCACAGTATATGCTCAGAATTTCATCCAACACGCCATCAAACTAGAAGAAGGAGCTAATCCCATGTGGTAGAAGGAGCTAATCCCATGTGGTAGAAGTAGCGGCTCATCAATTCAAAATTGATTAACCTAATGGCCCAAGAGATATGAAATCTTATTCACTTGTGTGTCATTTACTTGATCAAGCATAGAACTTGGGTCTCAAACCTCATGCCCATGTGAAAGAAAAATGGTTAAATTCACCTATGTGTTGATTTTTAATATTTTAATAGAGATTCTCTAAAATATCATCACCTGCTACCCTCTATGGAATAGATTATGTGAATGATTGTCAGTGCAAAAATGTACTCCTTAATAGATGGATTTTTGGGATACAACAAGGTCTAGGTGAAGGAAGAAGATCAGTACAAGACCAATTTTACAACAAAGTGGGGAACCTTTTCCTATGCCAAGATACCATTCAAATTATCAAATGCAAGTTTCACCTTTCAATAGAGAATGGAGGTTGCATTCAAAGGTATCGTTCATGAAATTATTCTCATTTATTAAGATGACCTCACCATGTTTTCAAAGCATGAGTAATAGTTTGATCACTTGGAGAAGGTCTTCCAAAGGTTTCAAGAGTTTTAGTTTTCTTTGAACCCCAAAAAATGTATTTTGGGTGTTCCACAAGGAAATTTACTTAGGTATGTGGTATCCAAGGAGGGAGTTCCATAGATGCAAAGAGGATCAAAGACATCCAAAGCCTCCCCCTACCAGTTAACAAGAAGTGAGTGCAATATTTTCTAAGGAAGTCTAACTTCATCAGCATGTTCATCTTTGATTTTGTTGGTCTAGTAAGGTCTATAACTTTGATGTTAAAAAAGGACCAAGTTTTTAAGTGGAATCTAGAAGCTAAAGTTATCTTTAAAAAATAAAGGAATCTATATCTTCAGCACCAGTGTATTCCAATTTGGATTTCTCCAAGGATTTTATAATGTATGTCTATGGTAGAAAACATAGTATCATGACCATATTGACACAAAACGATGAAAGTTTGAAAAGTGAACACCCTACCGCTTTCCATTCTAGGAACCTACAAGGGTCTGAAGAAAAATACAACTTCGTAGAAAAGTAATATTTTTCTATTGTGAAGGGTCTCAAGAAATTAAAATGCATGATAGTGGGAAATAAGGTCCTAGTATACGTGTCACACTTCATTGTAAGAGAATATATAATGGAAGATGACATAACCAAAAAAAAAGAGTCAATTGGATCACCAAGATCCTAGAGTATGGTATTGAAGTACAACCCTCTAAAGTTGTAAGAGGAAGAGGTTAATGTAAATATATCACAAAATAAGTCAATCCAAAGGTGAGAAAGAGGCCTTTATCAGTGAAAAAAATAATGCGCAAGAGGTGGTCATGTCCAATCAACTTGAAAAGAGAGATTATTAGGTCATAGATAGAACACAATTCATGCAAACTATGAGATATACGACTCACCTCCCTAATAAAAATATAATTTTTTATCAGTTGTTGAATGAAGGATTCATCCTAATAGAGGGGGTCCATTTCAAGAAGAACCTTGATGGAATTATCCTACACTATGTAAATAAATCTCAAGAAGAAATAATATTTAATGAATTTCATAACAGCATGGTTGGCAAGCATTTCTCTACTAAAGTCACGACACTTAAAATTACAAAGTCGGGATACTTTTGGCCGACATTATTTTCCAAATGCCACATTTAAGTGAGAAATTCATAGGAATTCTAATTCTTCATTAGAAGGAGGAAGAAACT
Source organism: Thuja plicata (assembly GCA_018584345.1). NCBI lineage: Eukaryota > Viridiplantae > Streptophyta > Pinopsida > Cupressales > Cupressaceae > Thuja > Thuja plicata. The sequence goes on from MU225240.1 coordinate 10,367,912, forward strand.
CAACTATGCATTTGAGCCAATCGTTGGAGATAGACCTTTTGTCCAATGGGGACTGAATTTCATTAGAATAATCAAACCAATCTCAAGCTTCAGGCATAAATAGATATTGGTGGCTATAGACTATTTCACAATATGGCCATAGGCCATCGCCTTGAAAAACACTAATGAACATGAGATTCTCAATTTCTTAGAGGAGTTTGGTGTCGAGGCCGTTTGGACCCTCAAAGACCTTTATATCAGATAATGTCAGGGTTTTCCTTAGACCAACAATATCATAATTCACTTTGATACATGTGATCTTCATAAAGATCTCATCAAATTATTACCCTTAGGTAAATATACTAGAAAATTACACCAATAAGAACCTCATACAGTTGATCAAAAGAATTGGTGCTAATCATCAAAAAAATTGGCCCAAAAATCTTAAAGAAACTCTCTTGGCTGATAGGATTACCCCAAAATAGGCACTTAAATCCTCCCCATATGAGTTGGTATATGTTAATAAAGTATTGATTCCAGTATCAATAGAAATACTTGCACTCCAATTACTAAAGTCCCTGGAAATAGAGAAAAGTGGTGCCATGAAACTCAGGTTAGTCGAGTTACTAAAAGCTCTGGAAGACAAGGAAAAGGCATTTGATTCATTGATCAATCACCAACAAGTTTTAAAAAAAAGCTGTGACAAGAAGACATCCAACCCAGTTTTTAAGGAGGGGTATTTAGTCTTGAAGTATGATGAGCACACTGCAAAACCAGGGCAACATGCTAAATTCAACACCTTATTGAAGGATCCTTTCTCTATTAGTACCTATAAAGAAATTAATTCCTTCAAACTGGAGGATATGGAAGGTAATACCCTTGAGATTATTTTTAACAAATCTCGTCTAAAACTCTTCTTTTAAAATGGAATTATGAATTCCTTGTACATAAGTAGTGTAGGTTTCCTATTTTGTTTGTGTCAGCATTTTTTGTGCCCTATGTATTTTTTGATTTCCAAGTGTCATAAGTATCATTTCTTTTTATCCTCTAAACATCAAAAATCCCCCCATCACCTCCATCATATCCAACCTTTAGTACTAAAGTACATTCCCTCTTCCCATCCCATTTTCCAAGGCCCAATCCTCCAAAAAAATAATGGCAAAGATGAGTTGTAGGTAAGTTCCCATGGTCGATGTGTAACGAAAACCAAGGAGAGGTTAATTCACATGTACACATCCACAAGGCCTTATTTATATATTTCCAAGCCCTAATTTCCCCATTTAATTCTTTTTTTCCACAACTGGAGAAATATTTTTGGAGTAGAGAAGAGATCTAGGTTCTCTCAAAATAACAATCAGTTGGTCATGGTCGGGGAAGGGTCAAGCTCACAACCTATGGCAGGGACATCTGAGGCCCTCTAAATGGATGTCCTTGATGCCTCCTCTTTTACATGTGTGATAAACCAATTGAGACCAAATTACAATTATATTAAACCCTTATAAAGGGTAGCCTCCAGGTAGGCCTCTATGGTTCAAGACTTGACCGAAGATATTTTTAACACAAAGTTGCAAGAAAATCCAAAGAATTAGAGAGGAGTTATCTAGAGAATAAAGATCCCAACCAAGGGAAATACTCTAAGAAATTTGGGTTGATTCTTGTGGCTATCATGCCTCCCATAATTTATAGTGCCTAAGGTGCACCCTTTTCCTAAACTAATATGTGCATGCGCAAAATATTTTGACACAAGAACTATAAGGATCATCGGTACCAAGTTGAATTTGGAGGTTAGTGTTTCTATTTTAAAATAAATTATTTGCATTACCTATGAACCTCTTATTAATAATTTTATCTTGGATTATTTTAAAGGGTTGTGTATCGGGAAAAGAGATTCTCACAAATTTTATCATTATGAGGTAGGTAGAGATAAAGAAGACAAAACCTAGCCAGTGTTCCTTGTCTCTATCAAGCCTTTCAGGCACAACTTATTTGATTTCTTTTCCATTTGCATTTTTTGTGTGGTATAGATCATGATATGAATGTGCATCCCTACATCTTAGGATTCACACTCCATTTGAAATGGGAAACTACTGACTATTGGTATGATTTTGCAAAGAACCTCACCAAGGATCTATCTCGACAACTTGATGGGTTCAAAATTACTAGTAAAGTTTATTATCCCTCTCTCCTTCTCTCCTAGTTCACGTTATTATTTTTTATAACCCCTCATTTTTTCAAATATTCATGGACCTGAACATGGTAGACGAGTGAAGGAAGAGGAACCTAGTGATTGTTTCGACCCATTTGTTGTCATCAATCCATGATATTTATCAATTCATAGAACTATTCATGGTCCCCTATTTATGGGCCCTCATGGGAGAGACAATCCCAAGATTCATAGGCCCATAGTTATAATTTATGAGGTCTCTACCCCTATGTTTTGACTAGTTTTGTAGATGTGATTTTAATTTTTTCTGAGTGCATAGCTATTTTGGGGAACCCACACGGTTACCCTTCACTATTATGAATCAGGTTTTCGCATTGGAGATTTTTGGAAACTATCTCTTATGGACACCACCTTTGGATCAAGAAGGAAGAAAATGATAATATTTGTCGATACACTTACTTATGATGGTATTTTTTTAGAGAAAGAGGGAAGAGCAGACACTCATCATGAATTTGGATGACCTATCCATGCACCTTGTTTGCAAAAATTGGTGCTATGATCCTAATGGATGCTTGGTTGACATCTTCCAGATATCTTGCATACATGAGTCATGACCTTACCTAGGACAGTGTCACAACCCAACCATGATCAATGAGGAGGTTCTAATTGACCTAACTCTACTAGTTACTCAAGCTCCATCTACCTGGTCCACCTTCTACCCTAATTTTTTTATGGTGGACCCTAATAAAAAAATCCCTAAGAACTTCAAGAACCCCCCTTGTAGACAATAATTATTTGGCTGAAAATATTAAGGTTATTTAGATTTACTGATAGGAGATAGGTGATACCATTACTGAGGTTGGTAGTCAGGACAATGATAACATGTTCAACAATCACTAGGATGAAGCTCACCCTTTAGAGGCTCCCTGGAGAACTCCTAATTATGATTCCTCACCAGAGGTAAGGACAACCTCAAAATATCATGGAACTTAGGCCAATTAAAAATAGCCACAACAAAATCAAGGTCCAAAACTCTGCAAGGATCTAAACCAATGGCGTTATCAATCATTACGGTCCAGGAGTCGTATAAGAATTTATTAAAGAAAAGATAGTTTGAATACTCTAGGGAGGAGATACCCTTACCACCCCCACCAAATAAAAATATCATGATGACTAGGGGGATTAATCTGGGGAATACCTAGGACAAGGAGGAAGAGGAATTCATCATTCCAATACCCATGGTCTCATATCAAGAGGTAAGTTTTTCACCCCCTTTCCTCTCTTCTCAATCTTTGGTTCATGATTCATCCCATAGGCCTATCACCGCCCTAGGGGGTTCCCCACAAATTTTCTGTATTTATTCTTCCCAGAAACATTTTCAATCTCTCATCCATCCCTTTGTAAATATTAATTCTCAGAAAATTCTCACTTCTACAACAACTCCCACATCTGCAACCTTTACTGCCCAAGGTCAAATACTCTCAAGCATTCTTTTATTTTTTTCCTATCACCCTCAACCATCCCAAAAGGAAAAATAATATAATTCAAGAAGATACAATGACCATCCCAATCCCTTTTGGGTTTTCAACAAGTTATACTATGGCTAGGAAATAGATCGACGCCCCACTAAAAAATAAAGAGATAATTCAGTACTACCTGAGAGATTCATGCCAAGAGGGTGCAAAGGAAAAGGGAAAAAGATGCTACTAAGATGTATACCTCTATGATTGAGGCACTATATGATCTAAAAAAACATTCATGTTAGCATCAATTACCCCAAATGTCCAAAAACAAGAGGGGGATGTGAATTGAAGATTACACAGTGCATCCAGTCAAGCAACATGAGCAGCTCCCACCCTCGGGATAAGATGTAATTCTTAGAGGAGTCACAAAGGGTGGTCACCCCTGATTTTATTAGGAAAAGCCTCAAAATGGATATTATGTAGAGAGAGGTTGAAAGTGTGCTCGTGAATCTAGAAAGACTCAAGGTTTAAGTAAAGGGGCTTGAAGTAGAAAATCCTGCCATAGGAAAGAGAGGCATGAGAAAAATGTCATCTCAACCCTTGTTGAGAAAGAGAAAAAGAGAATATTACAAGAATAACTCTCACACTTTGGGGGGAATATGATGCCACTCGTGAAGATATTTTGTCACTCAAAAATGCCCTTGAGGAATGAAAAAATATTAGAAGACCTTAGGAACTCCCTAAGGATGAGAAATGAAGTGGTATTGCGACTCCAGCAATAGGTGATTACTAGGTGGGAAAATATGGAAAGATTAACTAGACAAATCTCCCTTGAAAGGAAAAGGGTCCAAAAGGGTTTAAATGATGTCCTCGCATGAGAGGAAAGCAAAAAAAGGAAGGCAAAATTGGAAAAATCCAGGTTCCTAGCCATGAACAAAACCCTGGCTTTGAGTTAGCAGGAGTTACAACAAAAGGAGGCCACTTTTCAGCATCGCCTCCAAGAGATCCAGAATATTTGGATGAAGAACTCAATGAGAACCATGTGGCAGAAGCTACATTACATTTTAAAAAATCAAGATCTGGAATAGGTGTTGAAGCAGATCACAGATGCCTCAAGAAGAATAAATATCTTGCTAAGAAAAATCACCCTCAAGGATCAGTAGCTCCATCATCCCAACATTACTCATCCTATTCAACACATGTACAAAGACCTTCTCCTAATATCAAATCAATTTTATATCTCATATTAGGAGAAAGTAAAGAGTTTGGTGGCTCAAATAGCTGGTACTCTAATATTTATTAATGATGCTTATAAGTTGAGCATTGATTTCAGCAAGATAATTGACTAAACATTACAAGAGGTCTCCCTAAGATAAAATGAGTTTTAGGAACCTCATTGAAAAAATATCAATGGTATCGGTTGATGCTTTGTCTATGGTAGGGATCCTAGATCACAAGGTTACAGCAAAGAAGATAAATGAGTACATCACCAGACATGAAACTTCCTTGAGAGGAAGTAATCACCTGCATATCTTGGATGCCCAAATATCCAAAATTAGAACCCCCTTTAAGGAATTCATACAACTGGGGCTTCCTCCTCTTTTTCTTGTAGATGGGAGGGTCATTGAAGAGGATCACCTTCAACATCTCTTGATCGAAAGAAAATAGGTCTAGTTAGCCTTGTAGGGTCTAATTTTAAACCCAACTGCCTCTGAAATTGAAGACATTTAATGGACCTTGATAAATTTAAATATGTGCATGGAGTCCTCTTCGAGAAGACTAGTTGATTTTCCTTTCAGGGAGATGTTTGAGCTGGACCAAGCCACCATCTTCCTTAAAGATCTGGTGCAACCAAGAATGAGGAATAGGTCCCCCTACATAGTTCCATAACAAATTTCTTATTGATATTTTTCCCTTGAGGTTCAAATTTTTGATCAACATCTAGAGTTCTAGGTTTTTCACTTCGCAGGCAAAGCACCCCAGAAGTTACCAAGTTGTAGATAGTTCTAACATGAATAATTTGTCATGGGTTTAATTCATATCCTAAGCCCTAATTAGCTGATAGGCTTCCCTTATGGAGTTTCTTGCAACTGAAAATTGACTCATGCCAGAAAAAGGATGCCAGAAAATGGTTTCAGACTGCTGTCATAGTGGTTCATAGTGGTTTTGCGATGATGGTTTTCCCTAAACTTCTAAAAGACACTTGAATGCATTAAATCAGAGGTACCAAGTGGATTTTATCCTCTCACACTCCCATCTCTTGTCATAATGGGGAAAATCTTATGCAATCTTGATACAGCGGTAGGGTGGCCATTGACAGTTTGTCTTTACAGACGATGTAATTTTTGCAGGTCCCGGATTCCACTCCCACAAGGCATCATTCCAGGACTAAAATTCTGACGCAGAATGGAAAATCACTGTAGACGTTGAATATTTGGCATCATAGGCATCATTTATGTTTCTTCCCTTGTCATCATTGAGAAGAATATGCATAAGCTCCACCATGCTCAGATTGTATGTTAGCAGCGCGTGAGGTAGAGAAGTCCATCTTCTTGGAAGTACAAACACTAGAACTAAATATTAAAGAAATTGTAGATATCTTCTATCGTGGAAGTTTAACTCAACATCACTTCCAGTGGTGAATTATGAATCGATGCTTTATGATCGCCCCCTAATTCTATTTTCAGCGGGTGAGTCAGGAAAGAGTTCTCAGCTCGATTGATTTTGATAATGGTTGTTTGAATGTAACGGGCACGGGCCATTTCGGGATGCTCTGTTCTTTTGAAGGCATGGGAAATGCATCGCTAAAGACAAAATGTTGGCTTGAATATTATTGCAGTGAAGTATATTTGAATACTAGTGGGCTGAATATTTCTGTGCCGACACTCTCATTTTCTCATTATTGAGGTGACTATGTCCTTTGGAACATGCGTCTGAATAAAATATGTTAGGCTGAATCATTGCCGATGTGGGAGGTAGTTCATTATACCTATATTTTCAAAGGATAGGTAATACGAGAGTATTTTCACCTATATGTCCATCGGGATCCTTTCGGCATCATAGAGCTTAAATATGTGTGAGTAAACGGGGTCCGGCTATGAGAGCTATTCTGGATAGTGGGTCAATCAAAAAAGATAGTTAACCTAAAACAATTCATCATTGCTTCAACAGTTACCGTGTATATCAATCTTGAACAACAATCCTGTTGCGAAAGGTGTTAAGGGTGCATTTTATATTCTTTCATATTCTAATACATGCAGTTTCAGAAATATGACAGCAAAGGTGTGATAGAAATTTCTATGATGATCGACGGCCAATTGTCACGACCCATTTTGCGACCTCCTTATTATGTGGAAACAAGAACAACAACAGGAATAACCAGAACAACAATTATAGGAATGAGAACAGAAACAGTAGGTTTGAGGGACAACAAGGACCACGGGGTGGTTGCTATGTTTGTGGCGGAGACCACTTTTCCAGTCACTGTTCCCAGAGGGTAGGTCAGAGAGGGGGTAAAGCCTCTCAAGCTCAGCATCACATCCATGCTGCAGTGGATAACAGGCAGGCAGAATTTCAGGCTTCTCCTATTCAGCTGACAGGTAAACTTTTTGGTCATAATGTATCTATACTTGTGGACACTAGTGCAACTGAATGCTTTATAGATCCTAGAGTAGCTTCTAGATTACCCATTAGAGCTGGTTATATGGCTAACCCATGGATTGTAGAATATGGAAACCGGGCAGAGCGAAGGGTAGAACAGTGTTTGGTTTGCAGTGAATTGGAGTTACCCAGCTTCATCATGCAAGTGAATCTCTATGTAGCACCTCTTGGCTCTTATGAAATAATCCTAGGGATTAATTGGCTCACTGAACATAAAGCCATAGTAAATTGTCAGGACAAGTCTTTTACATGTTTGGATGACTCGGGGAAGCCTGTAGAGATCAGAGGTGTTAAAAGGCCTCTTGAACTCAGACAGATTTCAGCTATGCAACTGAAGAGAGCCAAATGAAAAGGGTGTAAACTTTATGTTGTCCACGTGAAGGATTTGGAGGAAACACCTCCTAACTTAGATGATTATCCAATCCTTCAGGAGTTTAGAGATGTGTTTCCAGAAGACTTACCAGAACTTCCACCTAAAAGGGAGTTTGATTTCTCTATTGATCTAAAGCCTGGGACTGAACCACAGTCTAAAGCTCCTTATAGAATGACTACAATAGAGATGTATGAACTAAAGGTTCAGATTCTGGATCTCTTAGATAAAGGATTTATACGTCCTAGCATTTCTCCTTGGGGTGCACCGGTGATTTTTGTTAAGAAGAAGGATGGTACTTTGCGTTTATGCATTGATTATAGGATGTTAAACAAAGTGACCATCAAGAACAGATACCCTCTACCATGAATAGATGAACTATTCGATCAAATGAAAGGAGCAACGATGTTCTCAAAGATTGATCTACGATCAGGGTACCATCAACTCAGAATCAAAGATGAGGACATCCATAAAACAGCTTTTAGAACAAGATATGGGCACTACGAGCTTGTAGTTTTTCCTTTTGGGCTGACAAATGCCCCAGCAGCTTTCATGAACCTGATGAACAATGTGTTCAGAGATTGTCTGGATAAGTTCATGGAGATTTTCATTGATGACATCCTAATATACTCCAAAACTGTTGAGGAGCATGAGGAGCATTTGCGAATAGTTTTGCAGTGACTAAGGGAATAGAAGCTTTATGGAAAACTATCCAAATGTTCATTCTACCATAAGAGAATCCATTACTTGGGCCATATCATATCCAGAGAGGGGATTGCGGTTGATCCAGCCAAGATCAAAGCAATACTTGAGTGGCCTGCTCCTGCTAATGTTCATGAAGTACAGAGTTTTATGGGGTTGGCCGGTTATTATCGGAAGTTTGTGGAAGGATTTTCTAGGATAGCAACACCTATTACATCCCTCCAGAGAAAAGGGAAATGGTTTGAGTGGACAGAGACTTGTGAGCAAGCCTTCCAGTTGTTAAAACAAAATCTTATGTCTGCTTCGATATTGATCATTCCTGATCCAAATGGTCAATTTACAGTTATCACAAATGCGTTAGGTGAAGGTTTAGGAGGCGTGTTGATGTAGAATAGCAGAGTTGTGGCTTACAAGTCACAGAAACTAAAACAACATGAGGTAAATTATGCTTCGCATGATCTGGAACTTTCAGCGATTGTGCATGCCTTACAGATGTGGAGACATTACCTACTCAGAAAACCCTTTGAGTTGCGGACCGATCACATGGGATTACAATATATTTTCACGCAGCCAAATTTGAACATGAGACAAAGGCATTGGCTCAAATTCTTGAGCGAGTATGACTTTGGTATAGAATATATCAAAGGAAAGGAGAACAGAGTGGCAGATGCACTCAGTAGGAGATGGCATTTATCCACCATATCCACTACCAGGACACGCTTGAGAGAGCATGTGCTAGAGCAATTACCTGGTGATGACCATTATGAGATGGTCTGATCTACTTTACAGATAGATCCTTTTGATTATAGGTTCAATGGCTATTCTTTTGATAGTGATGGCATCCTGCGATACCAGACCAGGATGTATATTCCCGACCGTGCAGGGTTGAGGAAGATTGTTTTGGATGAGATGCACTGTGTTCCTTATGCTGGTCATCCAAGGGTGACCAAGATGCTTAATGATGTGAGACCATTGTACTTCTGGCCTGGGCTGAAGTGTGATATTATAGCTTTTGTGGCCCAATGTTTAGAATGCCAGCAAGTCAAGGCTAAGCATGTTCATCCGGCAGGATTGTTGTACCCTCATGATATACCAGAGTACAAGTGGTAGGTCATAAGCATGGATTTTATTTAGGGTCTTCCCATGACTAAATAGAGGCGTGATTTTATCTTGGTGGTAGTTGACAAACTCACCAAGGTATCCCACTTTATACCTGGCAGCTTGCGAGACGGTTCCCTAGCTCTTGCTAGGAAATTTGTTCATGAGATCTTTCGATTACATGGGGTTCCAGAGACTATTATTTCAGATAGGGATACTCATATGACATCAA
>MU225240.1:10377860-10408827 GCA_018584345.1 Thuja plicata
CTCCTATCATGCATCTTTAGGCATGGCACCATTTGAGGCATTGTATGGACGCAAATGCCGCACACCCATTAGTTGGGACAGGGTAGAGGATCGAGTGGTTATTGGTCCTGATATGCTCCGCGAGATGCAGGAGCAAATGACATTGATCCACTCATGTCTGAAGGAAGCAGTTGATAGGCAGAAGAGTTATGCAGATAAGAACCACACCTTCAGACAATTTTAGGTTGGAGATAAAGTGTTCTTGCGTGTACAGCCACAAAAGAGTTCTATCTCTTTTGGCAGGGCGTCAAACTTAGCCCCGCGCTATGTTGGTCCGTTCGATGTGCTGGAAGTCATCAATCCGGTGGCTTACTGACTTTCTCTACCACCAACTCTTGCCCGTATTCATAGTGTTTTCCATGTTTCATTATTGAAACCTTATCATCCTGATGCCTCTCACATTTTGGATTGGCGTGCTTTACAGGTACAGGATTTGGGAGTGGTCTTAGCGGAGCCTACTCGGGTCGTTGACCAGCGTACCATCAGGGTGTGCAATGCTGAGGTGCTCCAGTATAAGGTCCAATGGGACCAATTTACAGCTGATAGTGCTACATGGGAGGATATGGATGACATGCGTTATTCCTTCCCTCATCTTTTTAGTTAGATGTCGTTTATGTTTGATAGATCATAGACCTTTGATGTGACATTTTACTCATGCTACAGTGAGTTTTTGGTGTGATGATTATGTCTCTGAAGTTTTGGACATTGTTATACTTTAGTTGTTGTTTGGACTATCATGTTGGAGACACTTATATACATTGTTCTGCTCTATGTTATGAGATATTGCTTATGATACTTTTGACTTGGTTCCAAAGTTATTGATGAGATAATCATATCATTTTATGCTTACATTGCAAATGATTATGAATATGTTCTGTTGTTGATGCTTACATGACATCAGGATGATGTCTCTTTCAAGTGGGGAGGGATGTCACGACCCGTTTTGCGACCTCCTTATTATGCAGATCATTCAGTTGACTTATGTCGACTTGGATAAATCGACATGTCTAGGTAACTATGGAAAATGGTTAATTTTCTTTGTATATTTAAAATGAGATGGAAAAATTGGCAAAATTTGTAATTTTCGATGATTATTGAATTTTGGAGGTATCTTTAACATGTGAATTACTGATGAAAGTTTTTTTTTTCTTGTCGAGTGTCGGGGTGGTTGCAGGTCGGAGGACAGAGGTGTGGTCGAGGAGAGAGGTCTAGCTACCCACCTAGTGTCAGATTCGGATGTAATAGTGCCACGCACACACCACTATATGATCATTTATTAATTTTTTCTATGAGTACTAATGTTCCATAAAAAAATAAATATCTGCATTATTGTTATTTAATTTATTTTCTAAAGGGAAAATAAGATTATGATTAATCTAGTTTTATAAATGTTGGGAGTTAGAAATAACCAAAATGATGATTAATGAAGTATAATTTAATTTTAAATCTTTTCCTTTTACGTTGGTCTTCGGAAGTAAATGAAAAGAACAAGTTAAACAAGAAACAGTTATGGAGAAATTGTCGTTATTATCCCAAGAAGACCCTTCTGGATGACACTTTTTTTTCTTTCTGGCTGGACATGCACGAGAGGAGTAACGGGGAAAGTGGGGAACTGGTTTGAATTGAAAGGAATAGCAGTGGAAATCGATGCTTATGTTTGACAGCTAGACCCTGCATATTGTTGGACTGGGACATCCCTTCATAAACCAGGTATTTTCTTTGCACAGTAGTTCACGTGCTTTGTCTATGTTTCCACCTTCGATGCATTTTCCAGCTCAGTACTGTTTTCAGGTAGACCTCTTCTTGACTTCATTCTCTATTTTAAGGTTTTAAAATGTCTGGCTACTGATCTTTAGTTAGCTCTCTTCATTTTTCTAAATTTTTTTCATTGTGCAGCCTTTATATTGTGCAAATTCTGAATATTTGCTTAGCCTCTTTTATTTCCCTTTTTGTGGTTTTAAATTGCTAATTATTTGAAATTCACCGTGTCTTTGGGCTGGGATTTATAAATATAGATGATGAAATGGAGAGATGTCCGCATGTGTATTGAATATACAAATTTTAAGTGATTTTCGAAGTGTTATATGTCATTCTGGAAAGCGTACCAGGCTGCTCTGTGTCTTAGGTTTTGAAAAAAAAATTATAGATAGGTATTAAGGGATTGATTATGCCTTTTTTCATGAATTCTAGTTCATTGTACAGTTTTGTTTGAGAATTGGTTGTTTTGTGAGTGGAAATTATTTACTGTTGGTGGTAAATTCGTAACAAAATTTCAACATTTTTATTTCTTTTTCACTAAGGCTGTGATCCTACCTAGTCAAATTGAAAAGTTTTGGTTATTGTTTACCAATTTTCTTGAGAGTTTGCACCGTGTCTGAAAATATAGCAAAAATTTTGTGTACTTGCATATTTCAATTAAATCTTCCTTTAATGTAAGAAAATTTCCTATTCTTCGGTTGATTTAATGAAGTTATTGTTGGTCTGATATTGAATCTATTGGCAAAACCTTTGTTCAAGAAAACTTTGAGGATACAAAGAGGGATTTTTGGTAAACAATTCAAGCATGTCACGACCGGTTGTTCCACTTCTTCAACGTTTAGTACTGATTTGGATTTCTCTCCCTCCTCAATCTCACAACATCAACATCCAACTGTTGCCCTCACTTTCCTTGCTCATCCATCAGAATCTTCACAGGACTCTTCTGTGATACTGCCCTATGAATTTGCATTTTCTGAGTCTATGTTTAGTCGGGATTATATGCAACGGAGCTATCTTGATACAGATTCTGGAACATTAATTGCCTGACATAATTGATTTCTCTCTTGTTCTAAACTAGAAACCATACAGTAAAACAGAGTACTGGGTGAATCCTATCAGCAGTGATATAGTTTTATAGAACTAAATAGATATCTTGCTCGGATTGATGTATTTATTGAATTAGTTGTTGTGGTGCTGTTATTTTTTTCTGATTTATGTGAAATCAGGAATGTATCAACCAGGATGGAAGTTGTGCCAAATGTAGAGATCAAGGGAGGGCAAAAGTTGTTTTGCCTGCCAGTTCAAATCTGGAATAAAATACTTTGGCCAAAGTAGAAAATTGCATAAGTTCTTATTGATTATGCTTGGTTACTTTACCCCTTGCTACATCCATTGTATAGAACCTACTATAGGCATATGTGCTTGTAGGTTAAGTTACACGGCTGCACTAAGACCATCTGAATCTGCCAGTAGCGAGAAGCTAGACCTCTCGTGCAGGGACAGAGCGTACTTCATGTCAGGAAGAACCCCAGGGAAGCTCATCACTTCCAGAGCTGACCACTCCACGGTTGGGCGGTAAAAGTTCCTGGACCCCACCTCTGTTCTCAAGGAAGTGTAAGGGACTCAGTCCAAGGCTCGGGAGATAGAACTGATGAGTTGATACTTCCAGTGTTAATTTCTTCTCTTCTTTCTCTATTTTCATGTTGTACTTTATCTAGTGATTGACAAGCTAGTTGACACTTCTGGATGTAATAATTTTGTTGTATCTATGTAAATTGTATATTAAATTCCTTTATCCGAGAAGTTGGTCGGCATGAAATTGTATGTATTTGGATGAAAGGACTTAATGTACACTCGACAAGTTGGTCGCTTGTATGATTCTCTTTGATGTAATACGTGATACATGTATTGAATTGTTGACCTTGTTTTTGACTATTTGACTTTTGACTTATTATGGTTATGTGTTTATGTGGCATACTTGTGAGTTTTTTTTTAGTCTTTACACCAATCTCCTGGAAGAATGCACCAACAGCCAATGCAAAAGGTTCCAGATCAGTAAATGTGCATTTGACTATTTCATACTTGCAAGATTTGAGGTCAGAGAATTCTATGCTATTAAAGTTTATTTCTGTTGAATGATAAATATGTTCAAGGAATTCTCAGTAATAAATTCAAAATAAATTGTTATTTCAGTTGTATACTTAACTTTGTTCAATCTATGCAAGCTTTTGCAATAGTAATCTCTACATTTAGTTTGAAAATATACAAAAACAAGCAAAACAATATGGAGTTTAGTTTTCCCTATGACGTAAAGGGCGTCTTCAAAAGATGTCTTAAACATCACACACAAAGATTTGACTGCTTAGGTGTGTAGATGTGGGCCCCTTCTTATCAGTGTTTGTTTCCATTCCAATAGTTGTCACCGTTAACATTGGATTTCAAATTACTCTCGTGTGAAGTTCAGTGGATATATGCAAGGGGTTGATTGCACATGCGGTTTTCTCTTAACAGTCACAACTTTGATATTACGACATTGGGAATGTTTGATTCAAAGTATGAGCATCCATCAAATCAAAATCAAAATCAAAAGAGGATGATCGTCAGATACTATAGTTGGTTTCACCGCACTTGATAAATTAGTTTTTTAATATTTATTTCCCTTTTAAATATAGAAAAACTAATTATTTATAAATAAATTCTAATATATTATATATAAGTTCATATTTATTTTATTCATACTCTATAATTTTACTTATTTTGGCAACGGCTATCCATTCGATATGGTGGATATGGTGGATGCCCATCCATCCAACTATACCCTCGTAATTCCTGCCATAGGTAAATTATATAATGTTTAAGAATAATCTAACATAATGATTGATCTCTTTAATAATTATTCTTTTATAAGATGTTTCACACCTTCACAATAATGAATAAGAATATGATATAATATTAGAAGTTAGCATTCACTGAATTTGTGTAAAACAATATGGTATCATATTAAAATTATTTTGTGGATAGTGCCGAGATACTATCTCTATAATTGATTTTTTCATCAACCTTGTATTGAAGCATTTCATGAAGGTCACTACTATGACACCTACGAATATTAATATGTCACATGATCTATTTTGCATTAATATTGAGAAAATTTAAAAGATTTTTTTGAGAATAAAGATCTCCCTTCAATACCTTTTCTTCACCCAATTTCAACCATTAAATTACCTACCATTACATAAAAATGAGATATTTTAATCCTAATACCTCGTGTAATCATTTCCATATTTAAATTACAAGAAAATGAATTATAACTTTAAAGCATCTTCAATAACAAAATGAGTATATTATCAATTATGTGATAAGGTTGCAATCCATGTGCATTAGATAATAGATTACTCAAGCTATCTACATTGATAGTATACTTTTAGTAACTTTATATCTTTTATGGATCTGTGTGCACATGTGAAAATACAGGAAGTGGATTTAAAGATCTTCTAATATCCATGAAAAAAAACTCTAATCTTTCAAGGGAAAAATGACTTATATCCAACATTTTTCAAATATAAAGTAATCTAATTAAATCATCACTCCAAAGATTTTGGTGGCATTTGAATGATAAATTATTGAATTTGTAATGTAATTTACTAAAAGACACAATTGTATGGTGACAATATTAACCCAAATAAAAAAATGTTGGGGGTGTTTGGTGATACTTATTCATGTACATAGATTAAAGTAAAAAAACACATCAATAATTTAATTAAGATTGCTTAATTATGACATTAAAAGTGAGCTAATCACTAATTCCTACATAAAATGGATTAAACTTTTAAAATAAATATAATGATTATGAAATATTATAGTATATCTTACATATTTAATTAATTCAATAATATTATATTTATTTTAATATATTTTGTTTTCTTTTAAATTATATTTATTTAAGTTTATTTAGATAATTTAATAAATGAAGAAGAAATTAGTTTAAAATTGATCTTAATTTATTTGTGTGATTATTTTACAATTTGTTTATTGCAAATATTTACTTCTTGTAAATATTTTTCTTCAACTTTTATCTTGTATTTCATATTATACTTTTTATTTTATTTTATGTAATAAAAAGAATTATATGCTTTTAATTAACTAACCTAGAATTATTTGTGAATTACAATTATGCTTATTACAAAAATAAATATATATTAAAGAAATATTTTTAAAACAGTGGAAAATAAAGTCTCAATATTATAGTAAATTATTATTTTTTAACTATTATTTATTCATTTGAAATTATTATTTAAATATCAAGACTTATTTTAAAATCTCTCTCACGTACATTATATTTTATAAGAAATAAAAATACCTAATAGTTTATAAGAAATAAAACTACCTAAACCTCACAATATACAATAAGCTTTTTTAACTCTAACATTTTAAACAAAGTTTTAATTGGTAAAATAAGTAAAATATGAAAATATTTGTTCTTTATAAATTTGAATTGGTAAAATAACACAATTTAATCATCATCTCTATCACCATTTTTCTTATTTCTCAGTCCAATCCTTAAGATCTACTATCAAAAAATCATCAAATTAAATATATAATATATAATTAAATATAACAATTAAATTACATACACTATATATATTATTATTTAGTTAATTAAAAATATAATATTTAATCATTATATTTAACTTAAATTTTTAATCCTTTGTACTCTTAATAATTTATTGGCAAATGTCATAGCAGGGGTAGTGACAAATGAGAAAACAAATAAATTATATTAAAATAAATATAATATTGTTGAATTAATTAAGTATATAATATAACATAATATTATTGAATCATTTCCATGCTACTATGTACAAGACTTCCTTCTACAATGTTACATTATAGCTTGTAACTTTTATACACTTGCTTTCATTATCTAAATCTTCATTTTTGGTTTCACATCAAAAAAAACCTATCGGCTTATCCCTTGCACCTCCTTTTGGGTGCAAGTGCTAGTGTATTCCTTTCTTTCCTTTTGTTATATGGTATGATCTTTTATGGTGGGCCCACTTTTGTTCCTTGTGTTTTCCCTCCTTGTTGGTTGATATCCACATGGCGATCTGACACATCTCCTTAGTTTTCTTTTCTTTGCTCATCGAAGATCATCCACAGTGTTGACACATGGACTCCTTTTCTTTTCATCGATCACTATTGTTTTCCCTTTCTAGTGTTCATTAGTGATGTTGGCCAATATTTATGATGACAATTTTCTTAATTGGAAGCTACTTTCTCGACATCACCAACTACTGTTCTTTTGGTACTAGTGCATGATCCTATCTCCTCTACCTTTTTTAATCTAAAAGGTTTATTTTAGTGATCCTTATCTCATATTCCTTTTTAGTTCATCAACCTATGGTGATACAACAATTAGTTCTTCAAAGGTCATCTTTTTAGTTTTGTCAGAATTCAAGGTGGTGACTCCATTTATTTCTCAAATCCTTTTGTAGGCAGCTACTTTTTAAAAAGACATTTTGTTCTGGGACTATATAATCAAGAGTGGAGCTCATTATTTCTATTGGCATCTTTTAACTACAACTATAGAATTAGATACAGTAACATTTTTTATTTTGTTTCTAATCTTAGTATGGTTTTTCTCCTATCCTTGATATAAACAATATGATCAACTGTGCTAGTGGCCTTTTTGATATTTTGTTGAATATTCTATGGTTTTTTTCTTATTATACTCAGTATCACTTTTGAATATAATTTGGGTTACCTATACTTAAATTTTTGTAGAAGACTGGGCTCTTTAAAGTATATATCCATGTTTGTGACTCTTTGTATGGTTTAAATCCATCATTGTACTATGTGTTATTCTAGTTACGTGTGAAAGTGTTTTCCAAATATCATTATGGTGTATCACCTTAGATAGATTTACTTTCATGTTTTCCCTTTGATTTTCCTTGCTAGAAGAATAAAGTAAATGAAGAGTCAGCTTCTAAAATACCATAGGATGCTCAGTAATGTGCAAAATGAGTTCCCCAACTATTGAACTTCCCACAAGAGGTTGTTACCTTACTTAAATTTAAATTTTGATATCAACAAAAACTAAAAACCCTAAAATAGGGTAGAGCACATAGAGATTCTAACTTTGTTTTTCCAATAATTGGGAATGCATACCAGAATACAAAATCAAATGGAGACAATAAAAAATGATTGGATGCATGCAAGATTTCTTCCCTGCTTTATATTCAATCTGAAAAAGACTTTAAAAAAAAACTACAAAATCAAAAAATAAAGTATGACTTAAATATACTAATTACAAACTAATAACAAATTTTTAGAGTTACACCCAAACACTTGGAGCTTATTTGAGCTCTCAAAATCTACTCACTTGGGGCTACAAATATCTGGAGCAATCACTACTCAACAAATCAACACACAATTTCTACTACAAAAAACTCCTTCACAAAATTAGAACTATTGTTCAAAAAACTTGCACATAAAAACTAAATTGAATGGGAATAAATTCATTCCTTTTTTGATTTGTTGTCCATTCAAATTCCCCCTCAAATTCAAATTTAAAATCACCCACCATCATTAAACTCGTCACAAATTTGGTTGATGGGTTACAATGTCAGGATCCAACTAGGGATTTCATTCTCCAAAGTTTGGGTTGCATTTTCTCACTATTGCTCACTTATGGAATCTCTTTACAAGTAGTTGTAAATGTTAGGAGGCTCAAATAAATTCAAATTAATTCAAAATTCCAACACTCTCCCTTTGTCTTGAGCCGACAAACAAGATCATTTTGATCCAAATCAACTACACCCAGAATTCTCCTTAGGTTCTCAAAGTTGTCCTTTCCCAATGGCTTGGTGAACATATTTTCTAGTTGTTACTTAGACCTACAAAACTCCATTTTTATTTCACCATTCTCAGCTAAATTTATGATAAAATTATACCTAAATTCAATGTGTTTTCTTCTTCCATAAAACACAATAATTTTTTTCAATGTTATCGATGAAATATTCTCGCAAAATATTGTGGTTTCATCTTCTTGTTATTCCTTCAAATATTCTAAGATTATCCTCATCCTAATATATTTACATGCTACAAAAAAAATTTCTATATAATCAGCCTCTTCTATAGATAGATCAATAATGGGTTGTGTTTAAGAATCCCATGAAATTACTCCCTAACCCAAATAAAACACATATCCATATATTCTCTTCCTATCATCCACACTTCCTTCCCAATCACTATTGGTAAAAAAAACTATCCCAAACTCATTTTTTGTAGTATAAAAAATACCATTCACATACCTCTGATTCTCTTACCCACTTGCCAATGGGACTCTTTTGTAGTCTCATAAATCCAGAAATCAAACTTACTACATGCATTATATTAGGCCTAGTTGCTTAAATACATCAAACTTCCAACCAAACTTTTATAAATGATTGGATTTAAAAATTTTCTTCAATCTTCCTTTCTCAACTTCATACCTATGCTTGCTGGTTTTTGTTAGAATAACTAAGACGAGGGGTGAATCAGTGGCCTCAAAAATTAATCCAATAACCCAACCAAAACTTTATATCACATATATAAAACCTCTAGTTATCGTCAGTCCTACAAGATGTATGCCTTTAAGTAATCTTATCAAATATATACTGCTTGATGATTATACTATTTATCCTTTTCTTAAGCTTTACCAAATAGCAGTTTATCTTTTCTTAACTTTTACCGAATATCAGTAAATACACTTACTTTTTACCTATAAATCATGTTTTAGTAATGTGTAAAGAAAAACATCAAATCAATGAACCATATACACATTTGACATGTGGATTTTTGGAAACCCTGTTAAGGGAAAAACCACTTGGGACTGGTAACCCAAAATTTTCACTCTTCTGAAGTGAGCTCGGTGAAGAGCCAACCCTGTTAAAGTTTACAAACATGTTGTTAAGTGCGACCTTGTTAGAGGATTTAAAACTAACAATTTATCACTTGACCTAGCATTCACTATGTTTTCAACATGAAAACCTTTTGATACTCCTTAGAATGTATCTCAATATAAAGGATGGTTAAATCCCACTCGGTTAAGAGATTTTCTAAATCAATTGTTAAACGGAATCAGTAGATGATCTGTTCATTAATACAAATTTTAATTGCATATTTTCAGATCTATTGTAAGTCCATAATACCTCTTCTAATCAATATTATCTTCAATTCCTTTTCTCCACTTCTTTCTGCTTGGTGAATGATGTTGCTTCTCTGTTGCTCGGTGTCTGCAGAATTCTTGGATTTGTTCCTAGGCCTGTATGATCAGATCTGTATGAAGACTTCTATCTTCACCAAAATTCTCTTTAGCATTCCTCTCTTCATAATGAATTACTTGTCTCTTTATAAAGACATGATTTCACCGTTCATTCTTCTTGTTTTCTTTGTTGATCACTTCTTGATCCGTAAAGATTACCATGCTTGCTTTAGTTTTATTATGTAAATCTCTCCTTGTTTTCTGGAATAAAACATGCTTTAAATCTCCTTCTTATCTTTATCTTTTAACTTATCAATAGAAATAAAGAAAATAATCAGTTAACTCTAAATATAGCTCCTGCCATATAAGTTGTTTTGTCGTATTCTTAACTCCAGTTCTCATCGGTCAACACTTCAATTGTGCTCCGTGACTACTGCAGATAGCTCGGGCATCAACTTCAGTTATGTTCGGTGTCAACAATAGTTATCTCGGTAATACTTTCTCAGGTATCACTTGCTCGGGTAACACTGTTCGTTGGTTAACACTGTGCACTTCTATGTTCAGGGTTCACTGTCTATCGGGGTTTACTATCACTTGGTGTGTATGGTTACCGATGACAAAAAATTTATCTCTTCATATATTTAAGTTTTGTGAAAATATGTGTATGATAAATCATACCATATCAAGTTGACATCAATGACAATACAATACATTAACTAATTTAATGTCTTGCATTTACTTTCTGCAGCTCGGTGATCATCAACTTTGTCATCTTCAAACATTTAATCAGTTCTAGTTCATCAATCTCTCCCTTTGGCATTAATGGCAACATACTACTAACACAATATAAAATATATCAGTTATAGTTCATCGATCTCTCCCAAACTATTTGTTCTATAACCAATACAAATATTTGACTCTCGATAAGCTCTTCTAGCTTAGATTTGATTCTTGCATAGTACTTTTCTTCATTCTTTATTCCCTTCCCTAGATAGATGTAGCAACTCCTAATTATGTCTCTCCCTTTGTTGTAGAATCTCTTCTCCCTTTTTTGGATAGATATGAAGTGTTAACTTTTTCAATTCTCTCCCTTAGATGGATGTTTCTTTGAATCTTTCTCTGATGTTTTCTCTCCCTTTGACTATTCCTCCTTTTGATGGATATTTCTTTTCTCTCCCTTTGGATCTTCTCTCCTTTATCTCTGGATATTTCATATGGATATATTCATTGAGTACATCTCTCCCTTTGACAGCAATGCCAAACAAAAATATATCCTTCTCCATCATCAATTTAGCTCTATAGTAGCCATTGATATCTCTGGTGTTTGGTTCTTATAAGTACCTTCTTGTACTGATTTTTCATTTCATTCCATATCTCTGCTTGCATTAACATGACTGGCCGTCTAATAATGTGTATGCTGATGCAGCCTCCTAGTCAGCTAGTAACCAGTAGACAAGGGTCTGACCCCTAGTATATTTCTCAGGTACTCAAATATATCTTTTGGCAATGGCTTTGTGAATATGTCTACTAATTTTTCTTTGGATTGTACATATTCCAGTATCACCTCTTTCTCTTGCACTTTTTTCCTCAAGTAATGATACTTGATAGCAATGTGCTTTGTCTTAGCATGCATGATAGGGTTATTTGAAATATTGATAGCACTTGTATTATCATAGTAGATAATCACTGGATCAAGAATTTTCATATTCATACATTCCAATAATTGCTTGATCCATGCAATGTGAGAGCAATTTGTTGCAGCAACCACATATTTGGCTTCTGCAGTGGATTGTGAGATGCATCCTTGCTTTTTTCTTATCCATGTGACAAGTCTGTCACCCATAAAGAATGTTCCTCTTGTTGTTCTATTTCTATCATCTATGTTTCCATCCCAATCAACATCTATATAGAATTGAAGCTCAAATTTGCCTTCTTTATTATACCATAGACCATAGTCTTCGGTATTCTTTAGATATCTCAAAATTCTTTTAACAGCAGTCATGTGTGATTCCTTGGGATTAGCAGAGAATCTTGCAACTATACCAACTACATGTGCTATATCTGGTCTAGTATGTACAACATACATGAGTTTTCCAATCCTAGATCTATATAGGGTCTGATTTACTTCAGTTGACTTGTCTTCCTTTTTCAATTTGCATCCAGTTGCCATCGATGTTCCAACTGGTTTGGAGTCCTCCATTTTGAATATCTTCAGAACTTCTTTGATGTAATTGGATTTTGTGATGTAGATGCCTTCATCTTGTTGAAGAATCTGTAAACCAAGAAAAAAATTGATCTCCCCAAACATTTACATCTCAAACTCTTTGCTCATTTCATCAGCAAACGATTTGCATAACATATCATTACCTCCAAATATGATATCGTCAACAAATATTTCAGCAATCAGAATGTTATCATCAGTATCATCTTTTAAATACAGATTATTGTTATCACTTGTTCTTACAAATCCAATACTTATAAGCTAAGAGTGAAGTATTTCATACCATGCTCTTGGTACTTGTTTCAATCCATACAAGGCTTTGTGTAGTCTATAAGCCATGGTTTTTTTGTTAGGATCAAAAAACCCTTCAGGTTGTTCAATATATACCTCTTCTTCTAGTATTCTATTCAGAAATTCCTTGAATCCTTTGAAAGCAGCATAAGCAATTAGAATTCTTACTCATTCTATCCTAGCAATAGGTGCAAAGGTTTCTCCATAGTCAATACCTTCTTCTTGTGCATACCCCTTGCATACCAGTCTTTCTTTGTTCCTTGTGACTTCTCCATTCTCATTCAGTTTGTTTATGAGTATCCATTTGGTACCAGTGAAATTTTTGTCATCCTTTCTAGGTACTAATGTCCATGTTTTGTTCTTTTCAATCTTCTATATCTCTTGATTCATTGCACTAACCCATTCTTGATTCTCAAGTGCACTATTAACAAATTTTGGCTCAAAATCACAAATCAAACATCTAGTATTCAGTGACTTACTTATTTTTCTCATTCCAACTCTTTTGTCTCCTATGATTTGGTTCTATGGATGGCTTCTTCTGAAATACTTGGAAAGTACCGATTCAGATCTTTGTTCATCATTTTGACCTTCATTTTTATCTTCATCGCTCGGTACATCATTGTGAGCAATTTCCTAATTTTTTGGTGTTTGCAGCCTGATGCTCAGTTGCATTGTTTTGTCACTCGGTAGAGATATATTGTTTCTTGGGCATAGTGTCTTCTAGTTCCTTTCTTCTTTCCTCATCATTTTTCTCAGAAAATTCATCCACTTTGACATTTGCACTTTCAATGATTTTGTTAGAGGATTTGTTAAGACATTTATAAGCTTTGCTTTTGGTAGAATAACCTAGAAATATTCCTTCATCACCTTTGGAGTCATGCTTTCTATTTCTATCATCTTTCAAAATATAACATTGACTTCCAAAAATTCTAAATTAACTTGCATTAGGTGTGTATCCATACCATAGCTCATAAGGTGTCTTATTGGTGTCTTTCTTCCATTGAACTCTATTTAATGTATAGACAGTAGTACTAACAGCTTCTCTCCAAAATGTTTGTGTGATGCCTCTCTCAATCATCAGTGTTCTAGCACAATTAACAATTGATCTATTCCTTCTCTCAGCAATCCCATTCTATTGTGGTGTTCTCAGTGCAGAAACATGTCTTTAAATTACATGCTCATTACAAAAGTTAGTAAATTCATCAGAAATAAATTCTCCTCCTCTATCTAACCTTAGACATTTTATTTCCTTTCTACTTTTTTTTAACTATGGCTTTATACCATTTAAACATCTTAAATGCCTGATTTCTCTTTTAATAACATAACTGTCAACATTCTAGAATAATAATTAACAAATAGAATGAAGTATCTATCACCATAGTAGTTCTTTGTTCTCATTGGTGACATGGTCAAGTTTTGACATGCTTGATAAGCCTCTTACTTTCCTTTTATTGCTTATCCTAACCATGTTGTCAAAATTCACATGACATAACCTTTTATGCCACAACCAGATGTCTGCATTTCTAGCCAATAAACAAGTGGTCTTAATATCATCAAGATAGAATAGGTTACCTTTTGTTTGTTCACCAATACCGATCAACCTTCCTGATTCATTATAGATCTTTTCCTTTTTTTCTCAAATACAACTCGGTGACCTATGTTATTTAGCTGTGAAACACTCAATAGATTATAGTTAAGTCCTTTCACCCAATATGCATTTTCACATCTAACTAGATTATTCAACATGATGGTTCCTTTACCTTCAACTGGACAAGGTGAGTCATTACCCATTCTTACTAATCCACCATTATAATATTTGAAATTTTCAAACTTTTCCTTATCTCTAATCATGTTGTGAGTATATCCACTATCAATAATCCAGACATAATTTTTACTAACCTTAGATATGAGTGCAGTTTCAACAAACCTTTCTTATTCGTCTGAACCATCCTTCATAGCAACAAATACCACCTCAATATCTTCATCAGAATCGGTGTCAGTATTTTCAGCTTTGTTCTCAGCCAGGTAACAAGCCTTCTTTCCTTTGTCCTGGTAGTCTCATTTATCTCTTTTTTAGATTTTCAGTTGCTTCGGTAATATCGGTCATCACCTTTGTCAAACTTCTTTTCATAAGATCTGTCATTTTTTTTGTCTTCTTTTCTCTGTTTAAGGCATCTAGAAGCAAAGTGTCCAATCTCTTTGCAAGTAAAACATACCAATGGTAATTTACCTTTGTATCTACCTTTGTCTCTTTGCAATCTTCTATCCATTAGTGCTTCAATCTCATCAAGTTCTTGTTCATCACTACCACTTTCACTATCATTTCTCATAGTGTTTTATGACTTGATTTACTTATTTTCAAAGAAGATTTGAATGCAGACTCAATAGTTGGTAAGACACTATTGTAAAATTTATTCATCTCAAATGAAATAAGTCTACCAATCAAACTATCTAGAGTAACATTTTTATTTTCTACTGCTCTCATTTCTTGTATAGAAGATACTCTAATAGCATAAATAGGCAGTAAGGTTATGAGAATTTAACTTACCATTGTTTCTTCTTCCAGTACACCTCCTACTCCTCATATAGCATTAACAACCTCTTTATTCTGAAACTTTACTCAGTGATGTTTTCTCCTTCTTTCATTCTTAGGTCATCAAACTTTCCTCTTAGGCTTTCATCTTTAGCCCTTAGCACATTTTAATCTCCTCCTTGTACTAGCTTGAGTTTGTCCCACACTTGATTTACAGTAGTGCATGATTAGAAATCTTCAAGTTCAGCATCAAAGAGTGAGGAAGAAATTTCTATCATCATATAATTGTGTTCATGCTTCTCTCTCAACTGATCAACTGTCATAGGTCCAGTAGGTAAAACAAATTCAGTATCCAAGTACTGTGTGACATCATTTCCAATACCTGATAGGTGGAGTCTTATCTTGCTTTGCCATGATGCAAAGTTGTCCTTGTTCAACTTAGGCACATCCCTTTTTCTAATCTTGTGATCTTTAGCTTGATTCTTAAAACTCTCTTCCAAGCACACAAGATCTGATACCAATTGTTAGAATAAATGGGGGCTTGAATCAGTGGCCTCAAAAATTAATCCAATAATCCAACCAAAACTTTATATCAGGTATATAAAACCTCTATTTATCTTCATTCCTACAAGATGTATGCCTTTAATTAATTTTATCAAATATGTACTGCTCGGTGATTATACTATTTATCCTTTTCTTAAGCTTTACCGAATAGCAATTTATCTTTTCTTAACCTTTACTGAATATCAGTAAATAGACTTAGTGTTTAACGATCAATCCTATTTTAGTAATGTGTAAATCAAAACATCAAAGAAATGAACCATATACACATTTGACACATGGATTTTTAATGTGGAAACCCTGTTAAGGGAAAAACCACTTGGGACCGGTAACCCAAAATTTCACTCTTCTGAAGTGATCTCAGTGAAGAGCTGACCCTGTTAAAGGTTACAAACACACTATTAAGTACAACCTTGTTAGAGGATTCAAAACTAATAGTTTATCACTTGACCTAGCATTCACTATGTTTTCAACATGAAAACCTTTTGATACTCCTTAGGATGTATCTCAATATATTAAGGATGGTTAAATCCCACTTGGTTAAGAGATTTTTTGAATCAATGGTTAAATTGAATCAGTAGATGATCTGTTCATTAATACAATTTTTAATTGCAGATTTTCAATTCTATTGTAAGTCCATAATACCTCTTCTGATCAATGTTCTCTTCAATTCCTTTGCTAGAGTTATTTCTTCTTGGTGAATACTATTGCTCAGTGTCTCCAGAATTCTTGGCTCTATTCCTCAGCCTGTATGATCAGATCTGCATGAAGACTTCTATCTTCACCAAAATTCTCTTCAGCATTCCTCTCTTCATAATAAATTACTTGTCTCTTTATATAGACATGATTTCACTATTCATTCTTCTTGTTTTCTTCGTTGATCACTTTTCGATTCGTAAAGCTTGCCATGCTTGCTTTAGTTTTATTCTATAAATCTCTCTTTGTTTTCTGGAATAAAACATGCTTTAAATCTCCTTCTTATCTTTAGCTTTTAACTGATCAATAGAAATAAAGCAAAAAATCAGTTAACTCTAAATATAGCTCCTGCCAGCTAAGTTGTTTTGTCGTATTCTTAACTCCTGTTCTCATCGGTCAACACTTCAATTGTGTTCGGTGACTACTCCAGATAGCTTGGGCATCAACTTTAGTTATGTTCGGTGAAAACTGCATTTAGCTTGGTAATGCTTGCTCAGTTATCACTTTCTCGGGTAACATTGTCCGTCGGTTACAACTGTGCACTTCTGTGTTCGGGGTTCACTGTCCACCATGGCTTACTGTCACTCAGTGTGTATGGTTACCGATGATAAAAACTTTGTCTCTTCAAATATTTAAGTGTTGTAACAATATGTGTATGAGAAATCATACCATATCAATTTGACATCAATGAAAATACAATACACTAACTGGTTTAATTTCTTGCATTTACTTTCTACAACTTGGTGATCATCAACTTTGTCATCTTCAAACATTTAATCAGTTATAGTTCATCAATTTTGGTGCATGCTTGTTGTTCTACATTCTAAATCTCTTCAAGATCTCATTTGCATACTTTTCTTGAGAGATAAATGTACCATTATGTATTTGTTTTATTTCTATGCCAATAAAATACCTCAAGAGACCTAAGTCTATCATCTCAAACTCATTTTCCATGGCCTCTTTAAAATTGGAAATGAAGAATTCATCATCCCTACTAAAAATTAAATCATCTACATATAAAACAAAAATTAAAATCTTCCCATCAATTGCCTTGGTGTAGAGAGTGGGCTCACCATCACTTTTTCTAAAGTCTTTGCTCATCAGATATGATTCAATCATGGTGTACCATTCCCATGGAGCTTTCTTTATCCTATAAAGAGCCTTTTTTAGCCTATATACCTTGTCTTATTGGCCCAAATATTCATAATTAGGTGGCTTCTCTATAAACACTTAGTCTTTTAACACTCCATTAAGGAATTCAGACTTCATGTCTATTTGAAATGTTAAAATGTGAACTTGATGCTATAATTATTCTTGTAATTAATGGTTATCATTGATGTCAACATATCTTATGCATAGATATGGATTGGTTGTTTTAGTTCTTTCATCGAAGCGTGCACTATATGATGTGCTTTCAATATTTACTCTTATACGTGTCAGTGCTAGTTCCATATATTGTGCAAAATATTGTGGATTGTTGGTTTGGGTTCGGTCCTTTCTTACAAGTTTTTTTTGTACTTCATTTGATGCATTTGTAATGTATAGATCCTATCCATTGGTACTTAACATCTCAGCAATGGTTAAGCATGTTGTTATGTCCAAGGCATGTTGTATTAAGAGAGGTGGTCCACATTTCATTCCTTACCACCCCGAGAATTTTTTGGTTTGACCTATTTCAAATTGAATTAGACCGACCTGTTTGTTGGCATGAGATGGTATAAAAGAGTGATGTATTTACTTTTTGTTGTATGCTTGCTTGCAAGTATATTTAAAGTGAATGTGAATCTGACAAAGTAAGATCTATGTGTTGATGTACATGTGAGTTTATGCAATCGATAGTAGACTATTACATCATTTATGTATTGTAGAGTATTATTGATAGTAACTTCACTAGTGGATTCAACTTTCATTTCTTATATTCTAGTAGTGACCCTCTATTGGTAATGAGCCTATTTGTATTAGTAGTTTGATTAGGATGGAATTGGGAAAATAGATACTGAAATCCAATTTATTGATATTTTCTATGTTTCATCCTGATCACAGTTAGCCTTTCTTATTTCTGGGTAGTTAGCCCAACCGAAAGTGAGCCAAACATCAGTGAGAAAATTGGCAATGAGCCCTTGTAGAAATCTCCTTAACTGGTATTCATTTCATGAGAATTAGTTTCTTCAGTTTTTTTATAGTTTGGGTTTCCACATAAATTCTGGTCTTCATTGTGTTGATAGTTTTGTACTTTCATTTTTTATCATATATAAGTTTTTGATTGGTTTTAGCATTTATAGGATTAAAATTAAAAAAGAAAATTGTTATTTATAACTGATTTACCCACCCACCCACCCCCCCCCCCCCCCCCCCCTCTCAGTTATTTTTCCTATTCAACAACTGGTATCAGAACCAGGTTCCTTGAAGAGAGCTTAATCACTTGTGGTAGATCTGATGGTGCATAAGTTGAACATTCCTATGTTTTATGGATCAGACTACATTTCATGGAAAGAGTAGATGAGAGGATACATGACCTTGATCAGTTTCACTACCTAGAAGAATGGAAAGACAAATTATATTGTTCATCAGAATGGCCTACTCAAGATGAAATCATTTCCTATAAGGAGAATGAAAAAGAAAGGTATGAAATTTTTAGTGATTTATCAAAAACTGAGTTAGCTAAGGTTATTTCATTGAAGATTTCCTATGAAGTTTGGGAAAACTTGAAAGAGATCTATGAAGGCAATGATAGAGTTATGTTGTCTAAGAAGCTAACAGGTAAGCCTCGTTATGAGAACTTGAGATAGAAGAAGGTGAAGCTATTAGAATCTATTATTAGAGGGTTGACAGTCTAGTAAATAAACTGAAGAGTCAAGTAGGAAATATCACTAATGAATATGTCATGGAAAATATCTTGATGTCCTTACCAGAAAGCTACAATGACAAGATCTCAAGGATTGAACAAGTTTATGATGCAAAGAACTTTACCAGAGAATAGTTGTTTGTATTAGAATGTGTTTGATTAGATCTATGTTGTTGTCATGAATCTTTTCATTTATGTCAACATATCCTTATTCCAGCCTCTTGGTGTATCATTTATTGTGGAACCAACTAGTTTTGGCATATTGGTTGTCTATCGGTTGATGTTCTTTGATAGTTTATATGTTTCGGTTGAGGTTGTCACTGACAAGTTTTGGTGAGTGTTCTTCATTGGATACAACATATGGTTTATTGGATCAATATTATTTGTATGTGTATCCCTTGTATATTTTAGTCCCATCTATGTATGTGTACCATGTTGATTATATTCATTGGAACCAAGTGCTTATGAGATGGTGTGATGTGTTGGCTTGAGAGAGGTGTGTTGTAATGTTCAAGGTGGTCCTCATTTCATTCCTTACCACCTTGGGAATGTTTTAGTGTGACCTATTTCAAATTTTTTGGCTGACCTGGTGGGTTTCATGATGTTGCATATATATAAGAGTGAGGAGTTATGTTGTTAAATATCATGGATTAGAATCTTTGTGTGGATCAATGTTTGTATTTGATAAGACTCATGTGTGGTGATATGCAAAGTGATAACAAATCTATATTCCTAAGAAAAAGTATGTTGGTCTTGGTGGTGGATTCTATATCTTTTCATATTTTTTGGTTGTGACCCTTAGTGTATTGGTAGTGAACCTCTGTGTATCGATAGTGAGCTTGTGTGTATCGGCAGTGAGCCTTGTGTATCGATAGTGATCCTTTGTGTATCTGGTAACAAGAAATTATAAAAATCACCATACCAGTGTCACCTTAACATGTGTTTTACATTTCATGAGAATTATCTTCTGTGTGGTTTTTCCATCTTGGGTTTCCATGTAAACATTCGGGTGTTCTCTATGTCGGTGTTTCTATGTACTTAATGCTTACATTTTATGTGGATGTTTGATGTGCTTAACCAAAAAAATCTAAATTTGTTAATATTGTTGTTTATGAGTTGACCGATAGAGGAAAAGTTTTATAAATTATGTGGGAATAACCAATTCACCCCCCTCTCAGTTATTCATCTTGTTCAAAAATTGGTATCAGATCTTTGTTCCTCGATGAAGAGATTAACCACTTGAGGCAGATCTGATGGTGCACAAATTGACTATCCCTTTGTTTGATGGATCATTCATATTTCATAGAAATATCAGATGAAATAATGCTTGATATCAATTGATTACAAGGCTTGGAACCATATGGAGACAAATAATGTATTTCCTCGTAATGGGCTTACCACTCAAGATAAAATTGAGGCATATGATGAAATGAAAAAGCAAAGCATGTTATTACTAGTGATTTATCAAAGACTGGATTAGAAAAGGTTATTCCTTTGAAAAATACTTATGTAGTTTGGGAAAATTTGAAAGAGATCTATGAGGGGAATAATAGAGTTAAGTTATCTTAGAAATTGATAGCTAAGATACATTATGAGAATCTGAGAATGGAAGACGGAGAAGATATCAAAAGATATTTTCAAAGAGTTGAGAATGCAGTGAATGAAGTCAAGAACCAAGGAGGTATTATTATCGATGAATACTTTATGGAGATGATCTTGATGACATTACCAGATAGATACAGTGACAACATCTTGACAATTGAAGAAGTGTATGATCCAAATAACTTTACCAAAGAATAATTGTTTGGTACCCTGACAACATTTGAGTTAAGAATTTTTAGAAGATATAAGAGAAGATATGAAACGACATTCAAAGAAAAAAAATTAGAGGATGATTCTGATGGTGATAATGAAGAATAATTTGAAGCAAACTTTGCAAGGAGATTGAAGAAAGGTACCAACAAGTATAAAGGTATATTACCTCTAAAATGTTTTAGATGTGGTAAAATTGGTCATTTGGCGACTAGATGCCCAAAGAAAGGTCCTAGACAGAAGTTTAAGAAGTTCAATAAGAAGTCTTACTATGTGAATGAAGATGATAATATATAAGATGAGTATTCAAAGACAAAATATTTTTAGCTTTATGTTGAAGAGGATGAGAAATCAGAAATTGATATTACTAACATTTATGTTGAAATTGATGATTGTGGTGAAACTGCTTTGTATGTTTGAAGAAAGAAAAATGAATGGTTAATTGATAGTGGTTGTTCTCATCATATGGTCAGAGATAAAAGTAAATTTGTGTCACTTAGCAAATATAATGGTGGTCTTGTTAGATTTGGTAATTACAAAGCATCTTACATTGTTGGTAAAGGTTCTATTACTTTTGATGTAAATAATAGCACTAAAAATGTCTATAATGTGAAGGGTTTGTATCACAATTTGTTGGGTGTTGGACAGATGTGTGAAAATGGATGTGATTCCATTTTTAAAAATGAAGGTTGTGAAATCAGGAAAAGGTCACGAGATCTAATTACAATTGGGAAAATAATGGGAAGGAACATGTAGCAGCTAGAAGGAGCATTAGAAGATGTTGTTTACCATCTCGAACTAATGATAGTTGGCTTTAGCATTGGAGGATGTGTCATATAGACTTTGATAACCTGGTGAAAATAAGCTCATCTCGTGTAGTGAGAGATCTACCTAGATTGCATAAACAAGAAAATGTTATCTATAAGGTTTGTCAAGAAGGGAAGTAGAGAAGAGAATCATTCAAGACAAAAGACTATTCTCTACTGGTGTATTAGAGATTGTGCACATTGATATATATGGTCCTACAAGAACAAAGAGTTTTCAAGGTGAAAGGTACTTTATACTTTTTATTGTACTTTATACTTTTTATTGATGACTATTAAAGGATGACATGGGTTTCTTTTCTTAGAGACAAATCCGAGGCATTTGAGAAGTTCGGGATATTTAAGGATAGAATTGAAAATGAGTGTGTTATAAAGATTAAATGTTTGAGATATGAAAAAGGAGGAGAGTTTATATCTTATGCTTTTAAAAGTTTTTTGTGAAAAGAAAGGTATTAGGAGACAGTTTTCAACAACAAGAACATCACATTAGAATGGTGTTGTGGAAAGAATGAATCAGACAATTCAGGAAGTAGTAGGAACTATGTTGAAGGAGGAAAGCCTACCAAAAATCTATTAGAGAGAATCATTACATATTGTTGTGTATACGCTTAACATAGTTTGTACCAGAGAAAATATGGGAAGACTTTGTATGATTAATGGCATAGAAGATCACCTACAGTTAATTACTTCAAAAATATTTGACAGCAAGTGTTACATTTGGAAAGATGAAGACAAGCTTGGAAAATTTGATAGCAGAGCAGATGAAGGAATATTTATAGGTTATTCTACAAGCAGCAAAGGTTATTGGTGCTACAATGAGAGACTGAATAAAATTATGGAAAGTGTGAATGTGAAGGTTGATGAGGAATTTTAGAAGGTCCCTAAGAAACACATTGAGTATGCATCTGATACAAAGGACACAATGAAAGAGGAAAAGAAAGAAGAAGAAGATACTCAATTGGCACCGACATCTACAACAAAGAAACCAAGGATTTACAAAAGAAACATTCAAAGAATCAAATCATTCAAGACAAGAACAGAGGAGTTGTTTCTAGAAGTAAAGCATCTCAGGATCATGCTTTGTTATGTTTACTATCAGAGGTTGAACCAAAATCTGTAACATAAGGTTGTAGTTATCAGAGTTGGATTCATGCAATGAAGGAAGAACTCATTTAGATAGAGAAGAATCAGACCTAGGAATTGGTGCCCAAATTGATACTTGACAATGTGATAGGTACAAAAGGGTTTTACCAAAAGAAGATAGATGAGAATGACAAGTTTGTAATGAAGAAGGAAATATTGGTATGAAATGGTTACTCAATAATTGAAGGCGTCAAATTTGAAGAGACTTATGCCCATGTTGCTCAGATGGAGGCTATTAGAGTGTTCTTGGAATTTGCAGCATTCAAAAGATTCAAGGTTTATCAGATGGATGTCGGGTATGTGTTCCTATATGGAGAGCCAAAGGAAGAAGTGTACATTGAGTAACTAGAAGGGTTCAAATCATAATCAGATCCCGATGTAGTTTGCAGGTTGAAAAAGGCACTATATGGATTGAAGCGGGCTCCTAGGGCCCGGTATGGAAAATTGGATAAATATCTAACCATTCAAGGATTAAAAAAGGTTGGGAAGACATAAATCTATACTTCAAGATACTTTTAGATTGAATTTTTATTGTTGTTGTGTAAGTTTACGATATCATATTTGGAGGAAGAGATGATTTATGCAAAAAATTTGTTAAATAAATGCAGGACGAATTTGAAATGTCCATAATTGGTGAATTGAATTTATTTATTGGATTGAAATTAATTCAAAATGACAAATGAGTCTTTATCTCTTAATCCAAGTATGTGAAGGAGTTATTGAAGAAGTTTGGGTTAGAAGATTCAAAACATGTATGTACTCTCATTGTTATCGACTATATGTTGACTAAGGAGGATGACTCACAAAAAGTGGATGCAACTAAGTGAAAATAAATGATTGGGGGATTTTTGTACCTGAATTCTCAAAAACCAGATATCATGTATGTAGTATGTTTGGTAGCCAGATTTCAGCAAGAAACGATAGAGTCACATGTTATGGTGGTAAAGAGAATTTTTAGATACTTGAAAGGAATAGAGGATATGATATTATGGTATTCAAGAGAGTCATATTTTTCACTGATGACATATACAGATGTAGATTGGGTAGGTTGTTTGGAAAATAGAAGGAGTACTAGTGGTGAAGCATTCTTTCTTGGCTCCCATTTAGTTTCTTAGTTGAGCAATAAGTAGGACTCTGTAATGCTATCTACTACTGAATTATTGTATATTGCAGTATCATCATGTTGTACTTAGGTATTATGGATGAAGTGGAACTTGAAGGATATAGGAGTTAGTTTTGATTAACCAATTCCTATCATGTCTAATAATACCAACGCTATAAGTATGTCAAAGAATCTAGTAATGCATTGCATAACAAAATATATTAACATCAAATATTACTTTATCAGAGAGAAGGTTGAGGAAGGGGTAGTTAAGATTGAATATGTATCCACAAAGTAACATATAGTAGACATATTTACCAAACCTTTGAGTAAGTATTCTTATGAGTATCTCAGAGGGAACTTGGGCATCTTGCCCCTTCCTAGAATTCTCTAGATGCACCAATGTGTGTGCATTAGTCCAATGCTTTGTAGTTCTATCTTTTTGAATCAGTGCTTGGTGGCTTCCTTATAGGGGAGCAGAGTATGTTATAAAGGGGGATATTTCTATGCCCTTTGTCATTGTTTTCAAAAGGGGAGAAATTTGGAAAAAGGTTGAAGTTTGTTTTTGTGCTTTGTTATTAATGAATGTTGCCATCAATGACAAATGGGGAGATTGTTATAATGTGAGGTTGATGAGATCTATGTTGTTGTAATTAATGTTGTCATTTATGTTAACATAACCTTATTCCAGTCTCTTGGTGTAACGGTTGTTTTGGAACCGACTAGTTTTGGCATATCATTTTTCTATCTGTGGATATGATCCAATAGTCTGTATGTTTCAGTTTAGGTTGTCACCGAGAGGTTTCAGTGAGTGTTCTTCATAGGATGCAGCATATGGTTGATTGGATCGATCCTATTTAAATGTGTATCCCTTATATATTTTATTCCTTGTTATGTATGTGTAATGTGCTGATCATATTCATTGGAACCAAGTGCTTTGGAGATGGTGTAGCATGTTGGCTTGAGCGAGGTGTGTTGTAATGAGAAATGTGGTCCTTATTTCGTTCCTTACCACCGTAGGAATGTTTTGGTGTGACCTATTTCAAATTGTCTAGCCAACCTAGTGGATCTCATGATGTTTCATATATAAGAGCGAGGAGTTCTGTTATTGGATATCATGGATTAGAATCCCTGTGTGAATCAATTTTTGTATCCGATAAGACTCATGTGTGGTGATATGTGAAGTGATAGCATATCTGTATTGCTGAGAAATATTTTTTTGGTCTTGGTGGCGGATTCTATTTATTTTCATATTTGCTAGTTGTGAGCCTTATTATATTGGCAATGTGCCTTTGTGTATCAGTAGTGAGCTTGTGTATCGGTAGTGAGCCAAATGTTTCGACAATGAGCCTTTGTGTATTTGGAAGTGATCCCTTATAAAAATCACCATACCGATGTCACCTTAACAATTGTTTTACATTTCATTAGAATTATCTTCTTTGTGGTTTTTCCCATCTTGGGTTTCCACGTAAAAATCCTGGTGTTTTCTATGTCGGTGTTTCTATGTTCTTAATGCTTACATTTTATGTGGATGTTTGATGTGCTTAACCAAAAAATATAAATTTGTTAATACTATTATTTATGAGTTTACCAATAGAGAAAAAGTTGTATAAGTTGTATTGGAATAACTTATTCACCCCCCTCTTAGTTATTTGACGTGTTCAACAATTTGGTAGCCTAACCACGTTTGAGAAGAGAAATTTTAGAAAAGACAACAGTAGATCTGAGAACACATTTAAATCCACAAAGACAGAGGAAGATCCAGTAGATAAAGAATCATATGAGATGGAAGTGAACTTTGCAAGGAAGCTAAAGAAAGGTACTAGATAATACAAAGGTATGTTACCTCTCAAATGTTTTAGATGTGGAGAGATTGGTCATTTAGCTACTAGGTGTCCAAAGAAAGGTCCTAGGCAGAAGTTTAAGAATTTCAATAAGAAAGATTACTATGTTAATGAAGATGCTAGTATTTTAGATGATGAGTCAGAAATAGAAGATTGTTTATTTTATGTTGAAGAAGAATAAAAACTTGGATTTTATATTTATAACATCTGCCAAAAAATAGATGATAACTCTGAGACTGCTTTGTATTTCAGGATGAACAAGAATGAATGGTTGATTGATAATGGTTTCTCAAATCATATGACTGGTGATAAAAGAAAATTTGTAACACTTAAGAAGTATGATGGTGGTTCTGTTAGATTTGGTGATGATAAGGAAACATATATTATTGGTATAGGTTCTATTACTTTTGATGGGAATCATAACACTGACAAGGTTTATTATGTGAAGGGTTTGTGTCATAATCTTTTGAGTGTTGGACATGTGTGTGAGAATGGCTATGATGTTGTGTTCAAGAATGAAGGTTGCAAGATTCATAAGAGACCTGGAATAGTTATTGTGTTTGGAAGAGGGATAGGAAGGAACATGTATCAACATGAAGGACCTACAAAAGGATGTTTACTATCCCAAATTGATGACAATTGGATCTAGCACTAGAGGATTTTCCACATCAATTTTAATAATTTTGTAAGGACAATTTTTTCACGTACAGTAATAGACTTACCTAGATTGTGTAAACTAGAAAATATTATTTGCAAAGGATGTCAAGAAGGAAAGCATAAAAGAGATTCATTCAATGAAAAATATTTATCTGGTACTAGTCTACTAGATTTGGTTTACACCGGCTTGTGTGGTACTGCCAGAACAAGAAGCCTACAAGGTGAGAGATATTTCATACTTTTCATTGATGATTAATCTAGATTTTTGGGTTACATTTCTAAGAGATAAATCAAAATCATTTGAGAAATTCAAAAATTTTAAAGCAAGACTTGAGAATGAATGTGGTAGAAAGATTAAATGTTTGAGATCTGATAAAGGAGGAGAGTTTACTTCTAATGAATTTGAATTTTTTTATGATAAACACGGTATTAAAATATAGCTTTCAGAGGCTAAAACACCACAACAGAATGGTGTAGCAGAAAGGATGAATCAGACCATATAGGAAGAAGCAAGGAAAATTATCAAGGAAGTGAGTTTAAGAGAGGTTTACTAGAGAGAAGCATTTCATACAATGATATATACACTTAACATAGTTCTTTACTATAAAAAGTATGACAAGACATTATACGTATTATGGCATGGAAGAGAACCTACAGTGAAATATTTTAAGATTTTTGGAAATAGATGCTATATTTGGAGAGATGAAGACAATATTGGAAAGTTTTACAATAGATTGGATGAAGGTATATTTCTGGGATGTTCTACTAAGAGAAAAGTGTACCAGTGTTACAATAAGAGATTGAATAAGATTATTCAAAGTGTGAATGTAAAGGTTGATGAAAGCTTTAAGAAAACTCCTAAGAAACACCTTGAATATGAATTTGATATAGAGGACAAAGGAAAAGAAGAAAAGAAGGAATAGGAAGAGACAAGGTAGGCTCGTACATGTACAGCTAAGACACCAAGGTATGTACAAAGAAATCATTATGAGAATAAGGTTATTGGTGATAAGAATAGAGGCATTGTTATAAGAAGTAGAGAAGCAAAAGAGAAAGTTTTTTTGTGTTTAGTTTTAGAAATTAAGCATAAATATATAGGAGAAGCATGAAATTATCATAATTGGGTAAAAGAAATAGAAGAAGAACTTGATCAGATAGAAAAGAATCAGACTTGGGAACTTATTCCCAAACCGGTTGACGAGAATGTGATTGGTACAAAATTGGTTTTTTAGAACAAATTGGATGAAAATGGTAAGGTAATAAGAAACAAGGAAATATTAGTTTGGAAGGGTTATACTCAGATTGAATAAATTGGTTTTGATGAGAATTAGGCCCATGTTTCTCAGATGGAGGCGATTCAGATATTCTTAGCATTTGCAGTATTTAAAAACTTCTCAGTTTATCAGATGGATGTTAAGTCAGCATTTTTTAAAGGAGAGCTCAAGGAAGAAGTTTACATCAAACAAATAGAAGGTTTCAAGTCCATAAAGGATATGAATGTCATGCATAGATTAAAGAAAGCATTGTATGGATTGAAGCAGGCACCCAGGGCTTGGTATGGTAGATTGGATAAGTACTTGATTGGACAAGGATTTCAGAAAGGATCACCTAATAGAAATTTATATTACAAGATTTATTCAAATTAGATTTTGTTTGTGGTTTATGTTGATGAAATTATTTTTGGAGGAAAAGATGATTTGTGTAGGAACTTTTCAGAGGAAATGAAGAAAGGATTTGATGTTTCTATGATTGGTGATTTGAATTTCTTTCTTCGATCGCAGGTAAATTAGAACAGTAAAGGAATTTTTAGTTCTTAGTCCAAGCATGTTAAAGAATTATTGAATAAGTTTGGTTTGGATAATTCTAAACCAATATGTAATACTATTGTTATAAGATGTAATTTGACTAAAAAAAGATGATTCACCAAAGGCTAATACAAGTAAGTGCATATCAATGACTGGAGTTTTGTTGTATTTGACTGCTACTAGACCATATATTATGTATGCAGTATGTTTGGAAACCATATTTTAGTAAGAATCAAAAGAGTCACATATTATGCTAGTAAAGAGAATTTTCAAATATTTGAAGGGTACAGAAGAGTTTGGGCTATGTTATCCAAAAGGCTCAGATTTTACACTACCAACTTATACTGATGTTGATTGGGTCAGATGTCTAGATAACCAGTGAAGAACTAGTAGCGGAGCTTATTTCCATGGCTCAAATTTGGTTTCTTAGTCAAGCAAGAAGCTAGATTTTGTAAGATTATCAACTGATGAATTAGAATACATTGTAACATCCTCATGTTGTGCACAGGTATTATGGATGAAACAAACTTTGAAGGATATAAGGATAACTTTTAATGATCCAATTTTGATCATGTGTGATAATACCAATGATATAAACATTTCAAATAATCTAGTACAACATTCTAGCATAAAACATATATCTATCAGCTATCACTTCTTGAGAGATAAGGTATTGGAGAAGGAGGTTAAAATTGAGTATGTGCCTATAAAGGAGCTAAATGCAAACATTTTCACAAAACCTTTTTGCAAGGATACTTTTGACTATCTCAAGGGGAAGCTGGGAATTCTACCCCTTGGTAGTGTTCATTAATGATCCTATATGTGCATTGGTTCAATGCATTTCATGCTGTTAGAAACATAAAAGAAAATGAAAAAAAGACAAGGAAAGAATCCAAGAGATTGTGCAAAAGGAAGATTTTTACCAAATACAAAGAAAGAGAGAGATTTTCCTTCAATAGATCAAACACAAGATCACCAAAATGCTCCAATACCAACACAAGAACTCAAGGATTTGAAATGGGAAAAAAAAAACCCTTGTGAATAATATGAATGAGGCAAGAAGCCATGAAAGAGAGAGAGATTTAACAAGAATCTCATTACAACATTGTGAGAGAAAAAATGAGAATGAGAGAAGAAGAGAGAAGAAATCCCATGAGAGCTAACTTGTGAGAACCAACCTTGAGAAGTGTGTGAGAAGCATCTCTTAAGTAGAGATGAGTGAAGGATTTTGCATGTAACTCCCATATCTATGAGTGCCACATTCACATTAGGTGTGTGCCATGTGTAGGAATCCTCTTAAGGAGGAATATCTAATTTCCTTCTTAAAGTAAATACAACTATGTGACATGCCCTCTTACTTGGACTAGAGGAAAAATAAAAATTAGGATACCTTGGTTTATCCTTTAATTACATATTTCACCAAGGAAAGATAAAATTTTAACACATGCTTATTCTTTTTTGGATCAATGCTTGGTGGCTTCCTCTTGGGGGCTGCAGAGTAAGTTAGTAAGGGGGATTTTGGCCCTTTTTCAATATTTTCAAAGGGGGAGAAGAACAAAGAAATTTGATGCTGATATATTTTGATAACAAATTGTTTTCTATGTTATTGATGAATGTTGTCATCAATGACAAAGGGGGAGATTGTTAGAATGTGAAGATGGCATTATAATTATCATTTTCATTAATGGTTGTCATTTATGTCAATATATATTATCCATAGATGTGTATTGGTTGTTTTAGTTCTTTGGTTGAAGTGTGCACTAGATGGTGTGCTTTCAATATTTACTCTTATCCGTGGTAGTGTTGGTTCCATTTATTGTGCAAAATATTGTGCATTGTTATTTTGGCTGCAGTACTATCTTATAATTTTTCATTATGCTTTGGTTTATTCATTTGTAATGTATAGATCCTATCCATTAGTATCAAAGATCTTGGTGATGGTGAAGCGTGTTGTTATGTGCAAGGCATGTTGTATTGGGTGAGGTGGTCCAAGTTTCATTCCTTACCACCGTGGGAATGTTTTAGTGTGACCTATTTCAAATTGAAATAGGCCAACTTGGTTGTTGGTATGAAATGGTATAAAAGAGTGATGTATTTAGTTGTTGTTGTATGCTTGCTTGCAAGTATATGCGAAGTGAATGTGAATCTGAAAAAGGAATATTTGTGTGGTGATGTACACGCGAGTTGATTCAATCAGTAGAAGATTGTTATATCATTTTCTATATTGCATAGTTTTGGTGATAGCGAGTTTAGTGGTGGATTCAAATTTCATTTCTTATATGCTGGTAGTGAGCCTACTTGTATCAATAGTTAGCCTTTCTTATTCCTGGTTGGTTAGCGCAATTGACAATGAGCCAAACAATAGTGAGTGAACTAATAGTGATCCCTTGTAAAAATCACCTTAACCGGTGTCACCTTAACCAATGTTCATTTCATGAGACTTAGTTTCTTTGTGGTTTTTCCCTGTTAAGTTTTTAGGATAGCTGCAAATGTAATAACACTCTATGTTGTATGTATTTTCCAAATGCAACAATCTCTCTTTCATTTATATTTGGAATGAGGATAGGAGAGACATGTCCCTTCATGGGACA
>MU225240.1:10417321-10430998 GCA_018584345.1 Thuja plicata
TATATATATATATATATATATATATATACTATCTTTCCTCCTTGTATATATACATATATTTCCTATCTTTCCCCCTTGTTTTTGACACAAATGCCGAAAAGCATAACTACAAGGTAATACCAAAATATGATAGGAAATCACAATGTACCTTCAAAATTTGAGACAAGGTCTTGTCCCAATTATCTTGCAACACCTTTAGGATGTGCACCTCAATCTGAATCTCTGTTGACAACTCCATCATAAGCTCTGCAACTGAAAAAATTTTATCATGTATGAGTGTCTTTGCATGAGCAATATGTTTCTGCATAACATCCATGTGTGGAAGGATTTGGCTCTATATAGTTGTAAGGGATTCCCTTGTTCTCCTTTCTTCCCTTAGTAACTTTGCTTGTAGATCAGTAACATACTTGATCTTGACAAAATGTGCTGAGATAGAACTTGGATCAAGTGCCAACTGGCTTGCACTTGCCTTCAAATCAGTGTCTATCTTTGCTAGCTTGTTCTTTATTTCCATGGTAAAGTTGGAAGTGTGACTCAACTTTACAAATAATGATACAAAATTATTTACAGTGGTTTCTAGAGAGCTAATGATAGTTGTTAGCTTCACTTGGTCTATTGCAATCTTACTTACAACATTCTCTAGGACCTTATTCTCAAATTTCCTTTCTATCTTCTGCAGTAATTTCTCCTGACCTTTAAGATATGTGTTGAAATTGTGAACTATGTCAACAAGTTGGTCCATAATAGTCATTCTCATTGAATTCAATTTATAGAGAATCAAGGAATATACCTTTGATATCTTCCAATAGTCTATTCATTTTCTTCTCAGCTCAGAGCTTCTATGGTCTTTCTCTTTTCTTCCACAGCTCACCAATTATATCCATTTTCTTGGCTGTCAAGTTAGTAAGATCCCAATTAGGAATCACAATATCTTCCTCAAGATCAATTTCATCAGTGATTGTCTCTTTACCCTTGAATTTGGGATGATATGAAGGAATGATCTCTTTTCCTTTCCCATCATCATCCTTATCCTTTCCATCCTCAGTGTTCTCCTCAGTATTCAGTTGGAATAGGTCATTGACATTCTTTGCACCAACTATAGAATCTGTATCAACTGTAGAGACATTCACAGTGACCTTCTATGACTTGGTTTGGCTTGGCCCAGTATTAGGTAGAGCCTGATTCTCGGTTCCCACTTGACTTGATGTAGATTTTGTAGTCATTTCCTTTCTCAGAGATAAGATTTTCTGAATAGGTTATTGGGGCAGGGATGCCATCACTTCTACTGCTATATGTTTAGCATTATATTCTTTAATGGTCTGAACCTCAGGTAACTCTTCATCTTTATCCTATACTGGAGGGTCTATACTTTGTTTCTCTGCCTTATCTTCTTCCTTGATTTAAAAAATTATCTTCCATATCTTTGTTACGGCCTGCACAACATCTTCTATTTTCTTGCTTAAGATTTGAAAAGTCCTAAACCTTGTAGTGTGATTATTCTCATACTGAGTCATAGCATATTTTTCCTCCTTACTAGTCATAGTAGGCATGACTTGCTTCAAGGTTTGCATTCTAATGTCCTTTTCAATCTAAACTGCATTGTGCCAGTGAATGGAAATTGCCTTGAGAAGGTCTTCATTCATATGGCTTTTCAATTCAGATGGATCATACTTCCATCTTGCCATTTTCTCTACTAATGCATCCTCAATCATCTTCTACTCATCTTTGGTTCTAGTAGCATACTTCAATGATTAGAGAGATCTCATACCACTGCCTCC
The DNA here is from genome assembly GCA_018584345.1 of Thuja plicata. Taxonomy (NCBI): domain Eukaryota; kingdom Viridiplantae; phylum Streptophyta; class Pinopsida; order Cupressales; family Cupressaceae; genus Thuja; species Thuja plicata. The sequence goes on from MU225240.1 coordinate 10,419,100, forward strand.
TTTCAAGTCTTCAATCCTCTGCTCAAAGGTATGTGGTGGCTTCTTGAATATGACTGTATCTCCTTCTTCATCATCTTCCTTAGGAAATCTCATTTTTATTCTAGCTAGATCTTGTGAAATTAGGGGTAGAGGCCTTGGGTGTTTTCTTGGGGGCTAGCCTCTTCTTCATAGGAGGCTATGCTTCTACCTCTTCTTCTTTCTCAAATTCAAAATCTTCTATATTTACATCATCTCCTTTTCTTTTAGTGATTGAAGGGGGAGAGTCAGAAGACTTTCCATATTTCTTTCCAATCTTCTCAATTCTCTTCCTTCCTCTCTTCAATATCTTAGGAATCTCAAATTACAAATATATTCTTCCCTTTTCTTCTTCATATGTACCAAAATATGGTGCTTTGGGATCAACAGGTTCATTTACAAGAGCTTCAATGATGTCTCTGGTCTCATCTATGTTAACCTCATATGTAAGAGGTTTCACCCATGCAACCCTAGGCTTGACTGCTTGAATGCATACCTTGTCATAGTCAACTAGGAAGAAAATATCATCTTTATAGTCTTCTAACAATTGTTTAGGAATTATGTATCTATTCTATATCTTCTCTCTAAAACTCTCAAAGTATGCATCCATGATGCTCTCAAAATTATCTCCTAATTTTTTTATAAATTCATTTATCTGATAAACTATGGGTTTGTCCTTTTTCCATACAATTGTGCCTTTGGAAGGGAAAATATTCTAAACATAAAAGAATATGCATACCAAGAGTGAACCAAAATTACATGGATTGGTCTTGGATGCCCAGATGCTCTCCATGTTTTTTCTCAATTGGATGACTTGCAACTCAGCAAGGTCGACTAAAAGATTGTCCTTGACCACTTTGTATGCCAAGTCCACAGCCTCACATGGTACACTATTTGGTTGGCTTTAAATATATATCTTTTGTGCAATCACATGAATACCAAACTTCAATTCCATGTATGTGACTCCATTCAATTTCATGTCTCTTTCGTCCCACTCGGCAAGGGTCTTCTTGGCTAGGTCATCTCAGGGTAGGGTTTTGGTTGCCTTGGATTTGTCATGTATTGGGTACCCTATCACATGATGTACCATTGTCTTAGTGATTTTCACTGGTTACTCCAACCAGAGATGCATGTCATGAACACAGCTCGAAATAAATCTAATCCACTTTATCTAAAAGTTTTGCGGCATATGAAAAATGTGGGTTAAACCCTTAACTTTGAGGTGTTTGTGTTTTGGCTTCAAATTTCCATCTACACAAATTTTCTCATATGCTTAATTCATCTCTAGTGTGCCTAGTTGTTGAATGGTGCAGTGATAGAAAGCTTAGATTTCATTGATCAACAGTACCTTTGGAGGAATTTAGGAATGGGCTCCCATTGGATCTGTCTCCTTTGTAATCGCAGGATGAAGTTTGAACTTTGGTGGTTTGCAGACAGCATTTCTTACCAATATCTTGGATCCTTTATTAACCTTACTGCTGGATGAAGAATCCATAATGCTCAAAGGATTGATAAAACTTTGCTGTAACTAAAGCTTTCAAACACAAATTCACTCTCAGATCGCTATTGGCTCTTAATCACTTTGTAAACTGTAAACAATAACCCTTCAACTCCACCATTTATGAGAAATTTCATCATATATTTTCATTAAATCCTCTGTACTTGGTAGTTGTGACAGCTCGGGTAGTTCTCCTAGACTTTCTTGGAAGGTCGGCGAAAACTAACCTTTACACCTTCGAAACCATACAACCCAACTTAACTCGGTTAGGCCTGAGTAACTCGGATGTAACTAATATCCTGACTCAGTTAGAACCATAAAGTGTCCTAGTGCATCAATATGCAAATTTCGACTTGCTAGCATATCTGGAGTTGATGTATGATAGCTTGTATGCACAGTTCTAGTTGTCTCTATGCATATTTATTATGAGATAGTGGATCCACCCAACTCACTTTTGTGGGTTCCATTCGATCATTTATTGTTTTTGGTTGGAGTTCTTAGGATAATTCCTTACCCACTGCTGACTCATCTAAGTTCTGATTTCAGAAAAAATTTCTTTTCCTTTCTCAAAACTAGTATCCTCTTTTTCTCCGTTCATAGAATTCTTGCTTAGATGACCGAGTTTTTTACACACATAACATCTCTTAGTAGGATTCCTTTTTTTGAGATGATTCTTTGTACAATTTGCACCAATGTGCCCATACTCACCACAATGACAACATCTACTCCATGTGTTGTAATCCCAACCAAATATTTCTTTAGCTAGTTGTTCAACAGGGTTCCATTTCTTAGTTCAGCACTCGGAAGACTTATGACCTTGTTTGTTACAATTGAAACATTTTCCTTCAAACTTAGGTTTCTTAGTGCATTCACTTTCCCTATGTCCATGTTTGTTGCACCTGTAGCATTTACCATTAAACTTTGACTTTCCATTTCTCCAACACTTATTTTTTGTGTGCCCTAACTTACAACAATGATTACATGTAGGTTTCTTGTTCTGTTGAGCTCCTTGCTGTGAGGATTCACATTGTTCAGTATAACCTAATCTAGTCTGTCCATTATGTCTAAATTGAGTTTTCTCTATCAACTAATCCATGCTTACTTGTGAATTCATCATACTTTCATTGGTTTGTTTCTCAGTATTGAGATCATTCTGCAGGCTTTCATTTTCAGTCCTTAGATTGATAACTTCTTGATTTGAACTATTGAGTTGATTTATCATATCTTCTTGCTAAAGTGACAACTGATGGATTTATTTTTATTTTTCCTCTAATCTTGTACTTAGAAATATTTTATCTTCTTGTGTCATATCTCTGTCATTTTCTGCTTGGTTCTTTTGTTCCATGACTTCACATATTCTTACTGAATGAATTTCTTGTTCTCTCTTTAACTTTCTGAATTCTTCATGTAAATTGAGATTCTTTTCCAGTAGGTCTTCAATGGATGCATTAGCTTCTTAAGAATTTCTTTCTTTGCATAAATCTTCAATTCTTTCTTCTATGTAATTTTTATCATTCATTTTCACTGCTAAATCTTTTCTTCTTTTCAGGGAATGAGAGAGCTACTCCTTGAGTTTTCTGATTTGATCCATGGCCACTTGTAAATCTAGCTTTTCATTTTCAATGGATTTCTCCATTATATATATTTCCATTGCCTTTGATCTTTTCTCAATCTCTTTAAACTTCTGATAAGAGAACCTTTAGCTTTGATACCAATTGTTGGAAATATAACGAGGCTAGGTCACTGAGAGGGGGGGTGAATCAGGAACCAATAAAAATTATTCTCTTTTATCCTTTATTAGACTGTCTAATCTAATTACATTCATGAAACATAAAAGCAATAAACATCCAAAACACTTGACACAATATTTGGTTACATAGAAACCTTCCAAATAGAAAGTAAAACTAGGGTGGGGATGGTACCCACAAGATTTAACTGCAGTATAAATTTAGCCTGTTAAAGCTTACAATTGACCACTTATGATGGTCTACCCTGTTAGGAGCAATAAGGACTATTAGGCCACCTTGTGAAAGGATTTTGTATAATATAATTAATTATGCAACTCTATTAGGAGATTTGAAAGGGACTATTAAGTCCACCCGATTAAAGGATTTTGCTGATACACCTGTTAGGATGAACTAGAGGATGATCTGCTATGCAAATTTGATTTGTTGAATGAGATCCTTAGAGATAATACTGATCACCTAAATGTGATAGATGAGTCTCTATTGTTCCTTTACACTGTTGTAGCCTTCTAATCAATTTGTCACTTCATATTCACATATCTTACTTCTACTATTGCTACTTACACACATTTGGATAAATAAAGTATCTTACATATATATCTTATCCAAATCAATTACCTTCATAAGTCAACTTCCATGATATAAATTAATATCCAACAATAATAACTAAGTCAGCCCAATACTGATACTCGGGTCCAGCAATCCACTCAGATGATATACTGACACTCGGGAAATATGCTGACACTCAAGAGACATAGTGAATAGGTAATCTCTAGCACTCAGGCTATGCTATGTGCTCGGGTCATGATGATCACTCAGAGATGGTATGCAACTCAGGTAACACTGGTGACTTGGGTGATACTATTTCCACTATCTACTTGGTCGACACTACAACTACTCGGGTTACACTTCAAGCTGTTGGCTTGGTCAACATTGTAATCATATAAGTGACTAAGTGTTTTGGCACTAATTGACAACATGTCTTGCCATAAGTTCAACAATTTTATCTTGAAAATGTCTTAAAACCCTAAACCCTAGGTCTTGTTTGTCTTTGGTAGGGTTTTTATCTTTTGAAATTTCCAAGTTGTGCCCTAGATCATATATTTTCATGTTGACATGCATAATCAACCCTTTATTGCACGTGGTTCTTATTTTTATTCATGTCTCTAAATCTCATAAAGGTTAGCAGTTAAGTAAAGTATTTTGAGATTTAGCGATAAAAGGTTTTAAGTCTTGTCTCTTAATCCCATAAATGAGATTGAATATTCCAAAAGATCTAAGATTCAGCGCAGTAAGATTTTCTCTTAATCTCGTAAGTAAAGAGAATATGCTTTGGTCATTCTGAGATTAAGTGAAGGCGTATAATGTTTCTTGGCGGGCCTAGTGGTTAAGTGTTTATCTCAATCTCATAATGGTTTCCGGTTAGTACTAAGCATTTAGTGACTTGGTGAAACCACTCTCTTTGAATCTCATAAAGTTTAATGTTAAGTATGTAACATTTGGAGATCTGGAGACAAAGGAAAGACTTGACAGTTGATGTTATGTCATTGAATCTCATGAATTTATGGTCAAGTCTTAAAAGATCTGGAGATTGAGAGAGGACTGTAGACGCTAGTAAAGGTCAAGGTTTATCACTGAATCTCATGAACTAAACTGAGTTAAGTCAAGTATTCAGTGATTTAGAGATAGCTTTATTTCTAAATCTCACAATAAAACTATAGTTTAAGCTTCCATTAAGATATTATGAGGTAAGGGTTATCTCTGAATCTTGAGATAGAATTGGACTTAAGCAAAATGTTATGAGATTAGGCAGTGATCATTGATCACGACCTAGATGTGTGGTTGTTGTTGAATCACCAAATAAATCAAGCTAAGCAAAAGGAATTTAGCGATCATGAGATGCAAGGCTAAGATTTGAAAATATTTTGACGCATGTCCTAGAGACTCACAAGATGAGTGGTGTGCGCCCAACCTCAAGACTTAATCAAAACTATTTGAAACATTACAAGATTTAGAGAGAAAAGGGTTTGAGGTTATCTTGATCATTAAGAAGGAAGCATTCAGTGATTGGGATATCCCTTAGTCACTTAATCTTGGAATATGACCATGATTACCACTAACATCTAGAGATTTGGAGAAGGTGATTAATGTTAGTGATGATTGCCTTGTCACTGAATCCCATAACTGTAATGGTCATTACTTCAAAATTTAGAGATCTTGAGAGATGGTGACATGTATTCTCGTTAAGTACAAGATCTATGGCGGTCTCTCAATCTCAAGATAAACCTTGGTGTTAGACAATCATTTAGCGATTTAGAGAAAGCCTTGTCTCTAAATCTCATGATGAAACCATAGTTAAGCAAAGTATAGTGAGATTATGTGAAACTGGTTATCGCATGATCTCCAAGTGATGAGTGGTTAAAGTCTAAACTGATAAGAACATTTGAAGATCCTAAAAGGTTAAAGTTCTCTACTGAGGTGGAAAAAGCGTATGAGTCTAGCCAATCAAATTTCAGCTGAGGTGTTTACAAACTCTGAGGTTTTTGGGGAAAATACAAAAAAAAAAATGACTGACTTTTTCCTCCTTGCTTTTAAAATTGAATTGCATGTCAACTTCACATGCCACAGCTAGTTCACAATTAAATTTGGTGCATGTTGTATGAATGTTGAGGTGATTGAAAAAGGATACTCTGTGATCTCAGCAAGTTGGTTTCATTCATTTTTGAACATTATAAAGACACAAAGTTGCTATTTTCACTTATCAAAAGTTTAGAGAAGTGTGATAAGAAGTTTAGAATTTCTAGAGAATTGGTAAGAAGAGATGATTCAGAGAAGAACACTTGAAGAAGCAGTGAAAATGATTCAACCTGAGTCTAGAAAGGTCACCTCTGGTGAAGGGCCTAAGGATTTAGGAGAAGAACAGAAGGTGAAACACAACTTTTCAGAAGAATTCATCACACTCCTACCTGGGTCCTAACAAAATAAAAAGGTTAGTGATGAGGTTTCTTTGATTACCCAGCTAATTGTAGAGACCTTGTCAGTCCTAATTGTTCTAGATATCATATGTTCAATTACTTCAAGAGTAATAGAGTTAAAAAAATACCAGTCTCCAGTGCTTGAAACCTGGGTTTGGGGAAGTTAATAGTCCCAGACGTATTCTCAGACCTTGACTTGCTTGTAGAACTAGTTAGGGCTTATGATCCAGTATCCAAAACAATAAGAAAGGGTGATCAGATTGCTTTAGTGTATTTAGATAGAGCTTCCTTCATGAAAGCCTTTGGTATTTACAATTCTTTGTCTACAGAAATTAATTTTGATAAGGAGAAAGAAAGGTATAAGAAGAAAATCAATTTGGTTTAAAATATGATCCCCAATTTTATGCCAAAAATGGGGAAATATGTAGCTCCCTTGCCCAATCGTATGAATTCCCCCTATGAGTTCAAGGATTTGCATTTCTATATGAGATATTTGGCATATGGGTTGAACAAAGTATTAGGGTCAGATGGAGATGCTAAAAGAATGCCTGCAGACCTCTTGATGATTATCCTAGATATACAAAATTCCCATGTTAATACTGATTATGATCATATTCAGTATGTGATTGGCCAGATTTATAGGGGTCTTATGAGCATAAGGGAGAAAAATAAACCCCATTTCATGCATTATTCTCTATTTATGCATCTGATTTTGTTCTACAATGACAATACTTTTTAAATACAAATGTTGAGACCTAGAGCAGTCCGTCATGGCCAACAAAACCTCATATAATTGTGGATTAGGGTTTGGAATTCCACATCTAATGAGCTTGAATTATGTGGTTTTCAGAACTAGATTGTTCATCTAATTTTTTGTATGCTTAGTATTAACATTTCTCGATTGTCTAACAATGTGTTAAGGCTTCTAAGGCCTAGTTATTATGTGAAGAATTGGCCTCAAGACCATAATTGGGGTGATTTTTATTTGCAAAAGACTTATAATCTGATTAAGGTATATGGATTCCCTCAGCCTCCACATATACTCCCAAAATTTGTTCCCCCAAGAGTTGCACTCATGGATTTTATTTGGCAGCTAGTTAGGACAAATAAAGAGCATCTAGCTCCCCACATAAAAGGAACATTCAGACCAAGGAAATTCAATATATCTGATTTCATTATTGGAAAAAGGGATTTAGATGGGATAAATAAATGGTTGAATCAATACAAGTTAGGAGTTGTTGAGTTCAAATATGTAGACCTAGAGGGGTTCATTAAAAGTACAAAGAAATTGTTGAACCCAAGTGTTGGCACCATCCTTGAGCATGAAGGATGTGATGAAGAAGACGTCATCAAAAATATAAGAGATGAAATTGAAATAGAGAAAAGAAATGGAGAGTTCTGGGACCTGATGGATTTGAAAGTACAATTGAAAAAGGTAGGGATTTCATTTGGAGGATACTTCCCTGATCTCCCTTACATGTCCAGGATTAATAAGATGGTTGGTATGTATGATACTTTTTACAATCAACTTGTAAACCAGTTGGCAGAAAAATAGGAAATACCTAGAACTTACTCATCCTCTAAGTATGAAGAGACTACTGATGGGTCTTATGAGAAGCATAGCCCTCAACAGATGAATGAGCAACCTAGTTTTGAGCAAGGGCCAAATGTGCCTGATATAGAGGTAACAAGTGAGCCTCCACAGAAGAATCAAAGAACAGAGGAGGAAGATTCTTCCAAGTAGAAGAGGCATGAGAAGAAAAAGGACAGAGTAGCTACCTTGGTCCCTGGTGAAAGGCCTTACTATCACCAATTGAGAAAGAACATTAGAGAGATGAGGAGAAAGAAGAGTCGAGAAGAAATTGAATTACCTATGCAGATGTGTAGAGATGAAAGAGAGATCTACCAAGAAGAACTCTTAAGTGATGATGATTTAATCGAAAGAGATGAATTCAAGAATTTCCTAATTTGGAGAAAGTAATGGGAAATAGGCAAACAATTACAGGTCACTAATACCACTACTCCATGAAATGAGGCTTTGCAAGCTCTTAAAAATTATGACCCCAACTCAGAGGTTATTACAGTGGAGAAGGTCAGGAAGTTGGTGAAATCCAGTGGGATGCTAATTATTCCAGGATGGGATTTAGCTTCAGCCTTCATCATAGATCAGATAAGGAGATAGCCAGAAGGTCACTTATCTTCAGAGACACAGATAGGAGACATGATCAGAGGCTGTGGGTATGACCCTAAATCTCAAATCCTTAGTATGTGGCCTTTATCTCCAAGGACAAAAAAGCCTTTACTATTCAATGTGGCAAAGAGGATGGAAGGGAATAAAATCATATGGAAAGTGCAAAATATAGCTGACATGGAAGTTTCTTAGGCTGTTACACATTTTTCCCACCTCAATGAAGCCAAGACAAAGTAGTTGTCTAAAAGATATGGGAGGATACATGAAGAAACAATGGACATAGCTAAATATAGAGAGGAGGGTTTGATGAAGATCAAAGTGTTGGAAGATGAATTGGATGACATGATAAAAAAAATTGGAAGAGGCACTCAAGGCTATTCCCCCTCATGTTGAAAAATCAAAAGTTGTTGAACCTCCTGTCACTCAAGAGCCTGCTCAATCAGATGAGAAATACAACAAGGGAAAGAATGAGGTTTCTCTCTATGTTTTGATCAATATTTTACAACACACAATTGATGTGATAAAAGAAAAATTGGACTTGGTTCACAAATCACACAGTAGGTTGTAGCAAATTAACAAGGATGTCAAAGATGTAATGGTAACCCTGGATCCATTGTTTAGTGTATGGTCCTTCAAGAGTTCCTTGTTTGAGAGGATAGAAATGTTACAACCTCATAGGCCAGATATTCCTGAATCAGTTAGAGAGGTTGGGGAGATAATTGAACAAATTGGTACGTTCATGTCTTTCTTCAAGGGAAAAGCAAATTAGGTAAAGTTGAAGTTAGATATGTTTGGCCCATATTATAGTAAGTACATGCCTCCTATGCACAATGAAAATGGTGAGTTAAAAGGTGTTGAGGAATGGAGGAATGAATTTGATACATTAGTGCCAAAAGAGGAATCCTTCCTTGCCGAAGATAATACTTTGTATATGGATAAGTACAATAAGATCCTGGATAATGTGTTCAAAGTTGAGACAGATTGTGCCAAGTTTGAGGTAGACACCAGGGATATAAATGATTCTAGGTGGGATAGGCAAATGAAATAGTTATAGGGAATGAAGAATTTCAAATGGCCAACAGAGGAAGAGGTTGCACAGTGGGATAAGACCACAGATCCAAAGAAGAAAAGACATGCAACCACTTACTTGGAAGCAATAGAAGAAGATTAAAAGACACTTGGTACCTAATCCATGAGCACAGGGAGGGTAACTATTACAAATAATATTGTATGTTAGTTATGAAGGTGATCAGTATTCTCATAACAACTTTTAGAAGTTACCTTGAATATCTGCAGACAAAGGTGCCAACTGTCAAGCTTCAAAGTGGTTACAAAGAGCTTCTAAAATCTATCTTCCCTCTGATAGAAAATAAAATTGTAATTATTTTTGTCTTTGGGCATCTTTTTGTCTTTTCCTAGCCATTTGAAGCTTGTTGCATCCTGATTCTTCTAGGATTCCAAGATGGCTAGTGAATTCTATAATTAGTAAGACTTGTGTTTGTAAAAGGGATGGTGAATTGAAGACTCCAAATATAGTTTATAATTGAGTCTTACTTTAGATTTTTTGTCAATTTAAATGTACTGAAGCAGAGATATTCTAATAAAAATATAGTGGAATCCCCTTTGCATATTTATGATGTCTTCTTGTGTTGATTTTGAATTCTTGTGTGTTGAATTTGTAAGGCATGTTTAATACACTGATTTACTTGGTAAATTATGGGATTATTCTTGAGTTTCTTTCAAGGGAAGGGTAATTCTTGAGATTTATTATAGAGGATTTAAGATTTGCATATGAATTTGATATATGGGTATGGGAATAAGAAGAGTGATATGTAAGGCATTTCATTTGGGTTCTGGGTGTGTTGAAGTTAAAACATTTTTTTGAATGCATGTTTATTTGACTCCATGCCTTGGATAAGGCACTAGTCTATGCTTAATGTGTAGTTATCATCATCAATCTTTTAAATCAAATAATCTTTTAGTTTTCATTTGAGAACATAAGTGATTATAGTTTGTGTTGAGGAATACAAATGTTATTATTGATTCCTTAAAGAAGTGAATCCATAACGTATACCCGTCTGAGCTTGAATCTTGAAGTGAAGAAGGATGAGAATCCTTATCGCATTAGTGTTTGTTATTTTCAGATGCATCTTTGGGTTTATAGAGTTCTGCATAAGATTAGTTATTAACATTTGCAAGATTTGTTATCATCATCTGCAATAAAAAGCACTAACAAATTCATGACTCTGCTAGAGACTAAGTGGATATTTAATAGTAGGGTTTTAAAATTCGCAACAATTAATTGTCTATTGTTCCATTTCTTGACCATTTTGTGAATTTTTCCCATACATTTTGTGGGTGGCGACTATGAGTTCTTGTTGGAGATTTGTTTCTGTGCATTTGATTGATTGTATGTTTGTCATTGATGACAACATATAATACACCGTAGTGATTCTATATATATTTATCATAATGATGATATCAAGCCTTGCATGGTTAGATACATGTTGTAGACATGTTTATTATGTTATGTTCATAGACGCAGATCCAGATGTGATGTTTAAGTCAAGTTGTGTAATTATGTTATTGGCAGTTACAGTTCTGGAAGAGTATCTATTCAGAGCCGACGTATGTAACATGTTTCTTGAGTTGCACCTATCTTCAGGATATGCGTGTGTATATTCATGATTAGTTATGAGTTGATGATTTTTATCTAAAGGTGCCTAACGTGTTTCAAGAAAATTAAAAAGTTAGAGTTAATTTGGTGAGGCCGACTTAGTGAAGCGTCGTGTCTATTTAGTTTGTGTTGCACAGACTTAATATTGTTTGTGTGCTTAGTAAAGGTGACAACAATGTTATGAAGAGTTGTATTACAGGTCCCATGATCTCATACTTTGAGGGAGATACTTATAGAAAGTCATTTGTGATATGCTAAGTGTGAATGATACAAAAAGAGACAGAAAATGTACAGAGAAGAATATCAGTTGTGGTTCATTCATCAAGAGTCTATGTGAAGAAGAAGTAGAAGATTACAATACATTGGAACTAATCAAGACAGCAGGTCTACTCTATAGTTCATCATCAGATATAGTGCATATCTATTCTACAGAAGGTTGTAGCCTTCACCATTGAAGCAGTGAGCTTTTGGACAGTGATTCCACCACCCCTAACAGGGTTATTTGTAAAAGACTCCTAACAGGGTCAGACCCTTAACTAGGTCACTATACTTATTGCTTTGTAAAGAACAACTCCTAATAGGGTTGCAAGATCTTCTAACAGGGATTACTATAAACAAGTATAGTTCATTGTGGGTGCTAATTCCCACCGGGGTTTTTACGATTTGGTTTCCCCGTAATAAAATTGTGTGTTGTGTACTGTGTTATCTGAATGTGCATTTACTTTATTTTATTCTGAAGATAAAGAAGTAAAAAGATTTAAATTTATTGATAACTGATTCACCCCCCCCCCCCTCTCA
>MU225240.1:10483682-10508495 GCA_018584345.1 Thuja plicata
TCCTCCTTAAGAGGAAATAGCACAAGTGGCACACACATTATGAATGTGGCTCACATGCACATGGGAGTTACATTCAACTCCTTTCTTCTCATCTCTACATAAGAGATGATTCTTTTCTCTTTATTACTTACTTTTTCACTTTTTCTCATTTCACTTGCAACACTTAGTTTACCATTCTCATTCTCTTGAAGCATTGTATGAGCATTTTGCTCTCGTTCTCTTCCTCTCTCTCTCTTAGGCTTTTTGGCCCATTCTTAATAATATCACGGGGTTTTTTTTATGCTTTTCCCCCTTCAACAACTTCTTGTCTCCTTTGTTGTTTCATTTTGGTGTATGCTCTAAGGATTATCTTGATTCATGATAATCTTCCTTTTTTCTTACTCAATTGGATTAATTTGTTCCTAGCTCAAATTTATTTTCCATTTTAACAGAAAACCACGTTGTGGCAGTATCAGATTCAAAAATAGTATTAAAAAAAAGGTGTATCTAATGGTGAAAACCACTCAGACGCACAAAAATATGAGATTCTTAATATCCTCCTTGAGCACTTTCAAGAAATATCTTCAGTACTGATAGAACCAACACAACCAGTTAACTTGGGAACAACATAAGCTCCTCAATTTTTTCACCTAGCACAATCATTATCAGAAGAAGAAAAGATACAGTTTACTGAATTCCGCAAAGAGAAGAAGATTAACTTTGCATGGTCTTACACTGATATGCCAGGACTCGATCCTGAGTTAATAATGCATCACTTATCTATAGCTCCTAGAATTAAACCCGTCAAACAAAAACTAAGAAAGATGCATCCACATGTGGCATTATTGGTCAAAGTGAAGCTCGAAAAACTCTTAAAGGCTAGATTCATAAGAGTCATTGCTTATGAAGGATGGATTTCTAATGTGGTACCAGTTTCTAAAACAAATAAGTCTATCAAGATTTGCACAGACGTTAGGGACTTAAACAAAGCTTGTCCTAAAGATGATTTCCCATTACCAAATATTGATAAGATTATAGACAACACAACAGGATATCAAATGTATTCACTCATGGATGGATTCTTAGGTTTTAACCAAATAAATATTGCTACTGAGGAACAAGAAAAGATAGTATTCACATGCACAAGGGGAACATTTTTCTGGAATGTCATGTCATTTGGGCTAAAAAATGTTGGATCTATGTATCAATGAGCTATGACAACAATCTACCGCGACATGATACATAAAAACATGGAGGACTATGTGGAGGATACCTTAGCAAAGTAAAAAATAAGAGCAACTCACATTGAAGACTTGAGAAAGATACTAGATCGAATGGAGCAATTTCAACTAAGGCTTAATCCAAAAAATGTGCATTTGGAGTCCAATCAAGGAAACTCTTAGGGTTTATTGTATCAGCTAAAGGAATTGAGGTGGACCCTGAAAAGGTAAAAGCAATAATTGAAATGTCACCTCCTTGCATTATCAGTCAAATGAGGATGCTTCAAGGAAGACTCTAGTCCATTAGGAGGTTCATGTCCCAACTAGAAGATAGAGAACAACCTTTCACAAAATTGCTACATAAAGGTGTTACTTTCAAATGGGACAAGCATTGTGAAAAAAATTTCAAAGAATTGAAAGATTACCTTGTTAATCCTCCTATTCTCATGGTGCCTATTCATGGAAAACCATTACTACTCTATATCTCAGCTACGATTACATCGCTTGGAGTATTGCTAACACAAGAGGATGAAAACAAAAAGGAAAGGACAATTTATTATATCAGCACGACTTGGTGTCTTATGAACTCAACTACAGTATCATTGAAAAAGATTACTTAGTGGTTGTTTTTTCATCTCAGAAGTTGAGACACTACATGCTCTCACATACAATGAAACTTATTGCAAAAATAGACCCTCTCAAATATCTCTTGAGAAAAACAACATTAACAGGAAGACTATAAAAATGGGTCTTGATATGAAGTGAATTTGATATCGAGTATGTTGATAGAAGCGCTATTAAAGGACAAGTCCTAGCATATCAACTAGATGATTCACCATTGCAAGATGATGCACCTTTGATTATAGAATTTCCAGATGAGACAATCATGCACTTAACTAAATATTTATGGAAGATATATTTTGATGGCTCTTTCACACAACAAGGATCTAGAGCAGGGGTACTATTTTATCACTCCTCAAGGCTATAAGATACCTAAGGCATATACACTGATGTTTCCATGCACTAATAACATCTCAGAATATGAAGCATTGGTGAACGGACTCAAGCTTGCTATGGAATGGAAAATTATAGAGTTGCATGTGTATGGTGACTCTAAGCTCATTATCAACCAAGTGAATGGTGATTATCAGAAAAAAGATGATAAATTGATGCCTTGTAAATAACTGGTAGAAGATTTAAAAAATTACTTTGTTTTTATCACATTTCAACAAATTCTAAGAATGGAAAATAAAGATGCAAATGTTATGGCTACGCTATCCATGTTACAAATAGAAGAACAACAATTCCGCTATGACTTCTTGGTGGAAGAGTTAACCTTTCTAGCCTTTGATACACTTGAATCCCAAGTGATATGTGCCTTAAATGCCTAATACCAATCTTGATATGCCAAAATAATTTCTTATCTTACTGACCTAATGGCTTATCTAGGAATGAAAAACAAGATTTAATTAGGACAGCATCACATTATGTCCTCATCACTACTAACTTATATAGATGAGGTCTTGATGGAACACTTCTTAGGTGTTTAGAACAAGAAGAGTCTGACTGCTCATTAAAAGAGGTTCATAAATGTGTATATGGTCGCACTTGAATGGCTTTTCATTAGCTAAGAAACTATTAAGAGTTGGATACTATTGGCCTACAATGGAAAAAGATGTCGTGAAATTTTCTAAAACATGTCACAAATGTCAAACACATGGAAACCTTATCCATGCTCTAGCCAGAGAACTCGTACCTTTTATAACACATTGGCCATTTCAGCAATGGGCCTTTGATCTTGTTGAACAGATTTATCCTAATTCTTTAAGTGGACACAAGTACATCATTACGTCCACTGAGTATTTCACTAAGTGGGTCGAATTTGTGTTGTTGATCAAAGCCACTGGAAAATAGGTTGCTATGTTCATCTTGAACTACATCAT
This sequence comes from Thuja plicata, assembly GCA_018584345.1. Taxonomy (NCBI): domain Eukaryota; kingdom Viridiplantae; phylum Streptophyta; class Pinopsida; order Cupressales; family Cupressaceae; genus Thuja; species Thuja plicata. Next base: position 10,486,825 of record MU225240.1, read on the forward strand.
TTGTAGGTATGGGATACCCTCTTTTATTTTAACAGACAATGGGGCTCAGTTCAAAAACCAATATATTGAGCACCTTTGTACACACTTTCATATCACTCAACATTGTTCTTCAATCTATTATCCTCAAGGTAATGGACAAGCTGAGGCTGAAACAAAAACATTCTAAAAATCTAACATAGAACTGTGAGTAAGTCTGGCAAAGACTGACATTTTCAACTAAATCTGGCACTATGGGCCTATAGAGCCATGCCATTTTCTCTATTCTATGGCATAGAAGCAGTGCTACCCATTGAAGTAGAAATTCCATCTTTGTAGGTACCTCTCCAAGGTCTTGTTACAGATGAACGATACCGCATTGATAGGGTTCATGCACTAGAACTGCTAGATGAGTTCAGACAAAAAAATTTTGATCATCTCAAAGTATACCAGAAAATAATGTCAAAAGGGTACAAAAAGAAGGTAAATCCATGAAAATTTCAAGTGGGGGATCTTGTTCTAAGACAAAATCCTAAAAATCAGCCAAACAAAGAACAAAAGGACAAGTTTGAACCCAACTAGCTGGGGCCTTCTGTTATAACAACAGCTTTTGGGACTGGAGCTTATCAATTAGTTACACTTGAGGGAGATGTTCTTCCTGATCTCATCAATACTCTACACTTGAAGTGATTTTATGCTTGACATACAGCTGAAAGGGCCAGTGAAGTGGAAATAGTTCTCAGAAAATACCAAAGAAATAAAAAAATTGAACCTGAAGAAAGCCAAAAACGGTGGAAAAAGTCCTGAAAAAAGGTATACTTGGTGAAAACTTGGAAAACAGGGGCCATGATACTAACAAAAAAAAGAGAAAAAAGAACAAAATATTTGAAAAATAGAAAAGTGCCTTGGTCAAAACATGGCAAACAGGCGTCTTGGTAGCAAAAATAAAAAGCTTTGTCGAGTGGTGAAAACCTGGAAAATAGGCGTCACTTGTACTTTGTGCTCCATCTATCAATGCACTGTTGACACTAATCCTTCAAGGTCACACCTGTGTTATTGGTTGAATCTAAATTCCTTACAAATGTCCTATCATTGCCTGGGATTTGTCTACATTTGTGTCTTAGGAATAGTCATTATGCACTGGGGGCATCTCTGCTAGCATGTTCGGTCTGTATTTGCTAGGTTTTCCTAGGTTCCTATCTAGGATGGTTTGCCTCTACAAACAGTATTTCTTAATACTTGCATCAAAATTTCACTATCACAAACAAGGGTGTTTCTTGAAAACCACCTACCTGTAACAAACATCATACTAGTGTTTCTCAACACTTTAAATGTACTAGTGTTTCTCAACACTTTAATCAAACAATATTCCTAAACACTACATTGGATTGCAATTGCTGAAAATGTTTATCTCACTTACTTAGACATAAAAACATATTGCTTGATTCCAAGTTGTGATTTATGATGTCTCTACTATGATGGAATAATCAATCAACAATGTTCTTCAACACTACTCAAAACACATATAGATTGATCTTGGTTTGATTATGACTCTTTTATGTTCCTATAATGTTTCAAACTAGGGGCATGTAAGCAGTTATAAATTTTCTTGGATTGATTATCAATTGTTGATTGTTGTCTTCTAAGTTACTCCATGATGTCTATTTCAAAGACAGAGAGTCATAAGGACAGGGGCATAAATTTTTCTTTATTTTTTGCATATGGTGGTTGTTTAATTGATCCTATAAATTTCACCTAACTTGGATGTTTGTGGTAAGAGTTTCCAACATGAGTGGATAGCTGCATATATCTCAATCCTTGTTTTGTGTAAACCACGGTAAGTTTGAACCAATTTCCTTGTTCGTTTCTAAATCAATTTCTAAGTAAGGTGTACGACACATTATGTACCCAAGGATATGAATATTGAAGGTCATTGTGGGTTACATATCTTACATTACACATGAATAGAAGATGGTTCTTAAAGAAAAAGGAGATAACTGATAGGTCAAGGTGGCCTCTATGCCTTGATGCTTAGGTTTATTTTTGACATTGCACCCAATAAACATAGTATTCATACTTTCATGATACTTTCTGGGTATTAGTGACAGTTGTACTATTCGATGATGTTCGTTACACAAACGCCCAATGATGATAAAAATGCTAAAATGTATACAAGTCAGTGATAGTCCTAGAAGTCTGCATATATATGCATTTAAAGACTGCATGATTCATTTTACAAGAACAACATAAGTTTTGAGCTCAAAATGATTTCCTAGTTCATCCAAAATCCAAGTTGACTACTTAATCTATATTACACTATCCATGTCGTTGCATATCCATGGCATTCAATTTGCAATCATAAATGAGAAAGAGAAAATACAAAAACAAAACATTCAAGCATTGCATTTCTTTTTACATCCTAAGTGCATCCATACATATATTTACATAAAGAAAATCTCAAAAACATACATCTGCATATTCATCTAGAATCATTCAAAACACATCTATATATCAATAATAAATCAAAGAGCATAAATGATGTCATCACATGAATATATTCTAAATCATCAAAGACCAAGTACATAATCACAATGTGCATCAATCTAAACATCTATCCAACAAAGAGAACCCATGAACATATCAGAATCGGAAATAGCTATCTCAGATATATATTAGTGAATACTCATATCAAAAATGTGGAGCTATGTACAAAGAGTATCAGTGCAATCATGATAAAACATATATACAAGTATCAAAGTCTCCAGTACAATGGATGATCTCAGAAGGATCAATATACAAAATTTCTCAGATATCATAAACAAATAAGTTCTGACTACCACCCTCTCTCTGATTTGGATGAGGAGGAGGTTGTGCATCGGCTCTAGGATAATGAGCTGGTGGAGGCATAGCTCCCTCTGACTATTGTACAACTATCGATATAATGGAGCTCTTTGTGCTTGTGGAACCTTCGCACAATATAAATCAAAGTAATAAGTAGCTCTTTGTCCCTGATGAGTAGCTATGCGGGCTTGTGTATCTCGCTCTGCTCTGAGCCTATCACCCTGTTGATCTCTCTCAGCTCTCAATCGCTCAAGCTATCTGTCTGTATCTGCCAATAATGTCTCTAAAGTGGTGATTCAAGCTCTGAGTTGATCACAATCTCTCTAGCAATGTGATAATGCATCTTTATCCATGCCAGTGTCTCTTCCAGTATCCATAGGAGGATCCTATCTAGGAGGTCCACCTCCTCCACTCGGAACCTATATTGATGGTCTCTATTGTTGTTGCCTAGTCAGTAAAGGACCTAGATCTATTCATGGAGGCATGAACCAGAATCTCATCCACCTGCCCTCCCCACTGCCACCCACTCCACCACCACCCCTATCATCTCCATCATCTCCTCTATCATCTCGTCCATGTCTTTGAACTCTATCCTAGGGAGGGCATGTATCATCCCTACCACCCTCACCTCTCCCATCTCTCTGAGTTCTGCCTCTGCCTCTCACAAGTTTATCATTCGCAGGATTATAATCAAGGGAATCTTCTATGCGAGGTGCTACCTTGTCTGGTGTTGTAAACCAAGAAAATGGAAACTGTAACAAATGAGCAAGATATACATTTGTGCACCCAGCATCTACAATATCACCAAGGTAATCCCATCAGACTATGACCGTTTGACTGATCTCCAACACAATTTAATGTGGGTATAAATACATAGGTAGGTATTGATGTACTCACTGGATGTGCATGATGGGCTATGCACTAGTGTCATTGGGCTAGCTCAAATTGGCGTTTCTCCATGGGGACCACCATCTTCTCTGTAGAGCTCTAGATTTACTGAGGATAAAAGTGAAAATGAATGAGTAAAAAGTGATTTTCAACACTTATATTGACCTTTTTGAGCTATCTAGAAGCTTCAAAACTCTTCCCGGACTATAAAAATTCAATTTTGTTCTTCTCAGATCTATCGAGAATGAAAGCGAATGCGCAGACAATGTTTTTAATAGCACAGTAAAAAATTTACGATAGTCTCCCAAAAATGCAGAATCACTCTAAATGTTCAGAAAATGATTCGCAGGCTTTACGCAATCAATTTTCCAGGTTCTATCTCAACAAATTGAACACTATTTATCAAAATATTGGTCCTACATCATTATATTAGACTCAAACTTTACATTTTTAAGTAGTCAAATTGGTAAAATTGTGTTTTCTCTTAACACTCTTTCGCTCCATCACCTCTTCTCATTGATTGTTTCTTGATCCAATCGATCTATTCCTGTGATCTATCATTCTATAGAGGTATTTTATTCTTTTTTCCTTTGACTTTGTTCTCAAGGGGGCATGATCACACTTAAAATCAATCAAATTCTTGCTCAAAAAACAAAAAAAATGACTTCATCATCAAAAGACTATGGGCATGGCAGTTTCCTTCGATCAAGTTGGAACTGTTGGATAGAAGGCTTCAACGCTAAACAAGCCGGATATCTATGTCTAAAAATTCTCATATATTTATCAATCTCTTAGAAGCTCTGTACTGACCTTCATTCGATTAAGATTCAGAGTCGGTATTATCAATTCTCGTTTAATCAAGTTCAGAATTGATACCTCAGAGCTCTTAGCAGCTTCGTACTGACCTTTGTTCGATCAAGTTTGGAGTCAATTTTATCAATTCTCATTTGATCAAGTTCAGATTTGGTATCTTTAGATCTTTGTTTTATTGACCTTTGTTCGATCAAGTTTAAATTCGATACTATCAGTCTTAGTTCAATCAAGTGCGAGACTGATCTCATCAGACATTTTGTTCAATCAAGTACGGAATTCTCAAACTTTCTGAAGTCAACATCAGACATTATTTGAATCAATGCATTGCTTGCACATCAATTCAAAAAGGGGGAAATGTGACCACCCTAATTTGGTCTACTCTAACTAGAGACCCCGTTTTCCCTAAGTGTGATCATACCCCTAATTATGTCAAGGCAATTACTCAACTATTGGCATAATTCATTAAAATCAATTTAATCTCCTAAAATTAAAGTGATTTCATCACTAACTCACATTAATTACATTCGCCTATTTAAATCAAATCAAAACAATTAAATAATTGGCTAAAGTAATTAATTAAAAGGAATTAAATAAATCTCCTAATTACAACTCCTCACTTGCAAAATGGAAAGTCAATCCATTAGCCAATGAGAGTTAAATAACTTGGATCACTCACATGGATCACCAAAGATTCAATCTCCACCTCTCTTCATAAATCAATATTGACCACTCATTCCTCAAATTGTTCTATAAAAGGAATGAATTTTGAGCTCAATGGGCCCCTAATTTTAGAATTTGAAAGTAATCTTATGCTGCTCTAATTTTGATGAAATCTAAATGCATTCTTAGTTTATTATTCACATAATTTCATAATCTTTCTTTGGAGCTCTATAATGAACTTTGCTTTAGCATTTATCTTGCATTCTCTTTGAAAATTCCATTCTAAGCTTGTATATGTCACTGATTTATGCATAATTTGAGGGCAGTTATAGCATTTATCATACTCTTCTTAGATAGGAAGCAATATGTCAGTTTTAGTGGTTTCTATGTGCTTTTTCTCTAATATTTCATATTTTTATCACTAATCCAATGACATATTGAAGTGTTGTGTTGCATCTTTCAAGTACAATAAATACACACACAAGAGTTGTCTTTGAATCTTGAGATAGAACTGGAGTTAAGCAAAATGTTATGAGATTAAGCGGTGACCGTTGATCATGACCCAAATGTATGGTTGTTGTTGAATCACCAAATAAATCAAGCTAATCAAAAGGAGTTTAGTGATCATGAGATGCAAGGCTAAGATTTTACAAGATGCCAACATGTGTCCTGGAGACTCACAAGATAAGTGGTGTGCGCGTAATCTCATGAATTAATCAAAATTGTTTGAAACATTACGAGATTCAGAGAGAAAAGGGTTTGAGGTTATCTCTTGATCTTGCAATATTGATTATTACGAAGGAAGCATTCAACGATTAGGAGATCCCTCAGTCGCTTAATCTTAGAATATGACCATGGTTATCACTTACATCTAAAGATTTGGAGAAGGCAGATAATGTTAGTGATGATTGCCTTATCATTGAATCTCATAATTGTAGTAGTCATTACTACAAAATTCAGAGGTCCTGAGAGATGGTGACATGTATTTTTGTGAAGTACAAGATCTCTGGTGGTCACTCAAACTTGGGATAAACCTTGGTTTTATACAAGCATTCAATGATTTAGAGAAAGCCTTGTCTCTAAATCTCATGATGAAACCATAGTTAAGCAAACTATGGTGATATTCTGCAAAAACTGGTTATTACATGATCTCCAAGTGATGAGTGATTCAAGTATTAACTGATAAGAAGATTCAAAGATCCTAAATGGTTAAAGTGCTCTGCTGAGGTGGAAAAAGAGTGATTCTAGCCAATCAACTTTTAGCTTGGGTTTTTACAAACTCTGAGGTTTTTGGGGAAAATAAATAAAAAATAATGATTGCCTTTTTCTGCCATGCTTTCAAAATTGAATTGCATGTCAACTTCACACGCCACGGCTAGATGGGAATTAAATTTGGTGCATGTCATATGAATTTTGAGGTGATTGAAAAAGGATACTCTATGATCTCGACAAGTTGGTTGCATTCATTATTGAACGTTATATGGACACAACTGATATTTCCACTTATCAGAAGTTTAGAGAAGTATGATAAGAAGTTGAAAATTTACAGAGAATTGGTAAGAAGAGCTGATTCGGAGAAGAAGACTTGAAGAAGTAGTGAAAATGAGTCAACCAGAGTCTAGCAAGGTCGCCTCTGGTGAAGGGATTAAGGATTTAGGAGAAGAACATAGGGTGAAACACAACTTTTTAGAAGAATTCATCACACTCCTACCTAGGTCCTCACAAAATAAAAAGGTTAGTGATGAGATTTTCTCTAATTACCTGGCTAATTGTAGAGACCCTATAACTCCCAATTGTTCTGGATATCATTTGTTCAATTACTTCTATAGTAATAGCATTAATCAAATTCTAGTCTATAATGCTTGGAACCTGGGTTTGGGGAAGTTAATAGTCCTAGATGTATTCTTAGACGTTGACTTGCTTGTAGAACTGGCTAGGGCTTATGATCCAGTATCCAAAACAATCAGGAAGGGTGATCAGGCTACTTTAGTGTCTTTAGACAGAGGTTCCTTCATGAAAGCCTTTGGTATTTACAATTCTCTATCTATAGAAATTGATTTCAATAAGGAGAAAGAAAGGTATAAGAAGAAAATAAATCTAGTTAAGAATCTGATCCCCAATTTTATGCCAAAAATGGGGAAATATGTAGCTCCCTTTCCCAGCCATATGAATGCACCCTATGAGTTCAAGGATTTGCATTTATATATGAGATATTTGGCATATGGATTGAATAGAGTATTAGGGTTAGATGGAGATGTTGAAAGAATGTCTCCAGACCTCCTGGTGATTATCCTAGATATACAAAATTCCCATGTTAATATTGATTATGACTATATTCAGTATGTGATTGACCAGATTCATAGGGTCTTATGAGCATAAGGGAGAACATGCAACCCCATTTTATGCATTATTCTTTGTTGATGCATCTAATTTTTTTCTACAATGTCAATAATTTTGATATACAAATGTTGAGACCTAGAACAGTCGTTCATGGCCAACAAATTAACCTCGTACAATTATAGATTGGGGTTTAGAATTCCACATCTAATGAGCATAAATTCCATGGGTTTCAAACCCAGATTGTTCAACCAATTATGTGTATGCTTGGTATTGACATTTCCATATTTTCTAACAGTGTGTTAAGGCTTATAAGGCCTTGTGATTATGTGAAGAATTGGCCTTAGGACCACAATTGGGGTGATTTTTATTTGCAGAAGACTTATAATCTGATTAGGGTATATGGATGCCCTCAGCCTCCACATATACTACCAAAATTTGTTCCCCCAAGAGTTGCACTCATGGAGTTTATTTGGCAGCTGGTTTGGATAGACAAAGAGCATTTGGCTCCCCAAAGAAAAGGGACATTCACAACAAGGCAATTCACAATATATAATTTTGTTATTGACAAAAGGACTTTGGATGGGATAAATAAATGGTGGAATCAATACAAGTTGGGTGTTACTGAGTTCAAATATGTAGACCCTGAGGGGTTCGTTAAAAGTGCAAAGAAATTTTTGACCCCAAGTGTTGGCACCATCCTCGAGCGTGAAGGATGTGATGAATAAGATGTCATCGGAAACATAAGAGATGGAATTGAAATAGAACAAAAAAATGGAAAGTTTTGGCACCTAATGGATTTGGAAGTACAATTGAAAAAAGGTAGGGATTTTGTTTGGAGGATACTTCCCCGATCTCCCTTACATGTCTAGGATTAATAAGATGATTGGTATGTATGATAATTTGTACAATCAACTTGTAAACCAGTTGGAGGAAAAATAGGAAATACCTAGAACTTACTCGTCCTCTAAGTATGAAGAGACAACTGAGGGGTCCTATGAGAAGCATAGCCCTCCATAGATGAATGATCCACCTGGTTTTGAACAAGGGCCAAATGTGCCTGATATAGAGGTAACAAGTGAGCCTCCACAGAAGAAGCAAAGAATAGAGGAGGAAGATTCTTCCAAATAGAAGAGGTATGAGAAGAAAAAGGACAGAGTAGCTACCTTGGTCCCTAGTGAAAGGCCTTACTATCACCGATTGAGAAAGAACGTCAGAGAGGGGAAGATAAAGGAGAGTCAAGAATAAATTGAATTGCCCCTCCAGATGTGTAGAGATGAAAGAGAGATCTACCAAGTAGAACTCTTAAGTGATGATGATTTCATCAAAAGAGATGAATTCAAGAATTTCCTAATTTGGAGAAAGCAATAGGAAATATGCAAACAATTGCAAGTCATTGATGGCACTACTCCAGGAAATGAGACTTTTCAAACTCTTAAAGCCTATGACCCCAACTCAGAGGTTATTACAGTGGAGAAGACCAGACAGTTGGTGAAATCCAATGGGATGCTACTTGTGCCAGGATAGGATTCAACTTCAGCCTTCATCATAGATCAGATAAGGAGAGAGCCAGAAGATCACTTTTTTTCAGAGACACAAATAGGAGACATGATAAGAGGTTGTGCGTATGACCCTAAATCTCACACCCTTGCTATGTGGTCTTTATCTCCAAGGACACAAAAGCCTTTACTAGTCAATGTGGCAGAGAGGATGGAAGGGAATAAAATCATATGGATAGTGAAAAATATAGTTGACATGGAAGTTTCTCAGCCTGTTACACATTTTTCCCACCTCAATGAAGCCAAGACAGAGAATTTGTCTAAAAGATATGGGAGGCTACATGAAAAAAACAATTACCATAGCTAAATACAAAGAGAATGGTTTGATGCAGATCAAAGTGCTGGAGGATGAATTGGATGACATGAGAAATAAATTGGAAGATGCACTCAAGGCTATTCCCCTCATGTTGAAAAAGCAGAAGTTATTGAAACTCCTGTCACTAAAGACCCTGCTCAATCAGCTGAGCAATCCAACAAGGACAAGAATGAGGTTGTTCTCTCTATTTTGATCAATATTTTACAACACATGATTGATGTGATAAAATGATAATTGGACTTGGTTCAAAAATCAGACAGTAGGTTGCATCAAATTGACAAGGATGTCAAAGATGCAATGGAAACTCGGGATCCATTGTTTAGTGTATGGTCTTGCAAGAGTTCCTTGTTTGAGAGGCTAGAAATTTTACAACCTCATAGGCTAGATATTCCTGAATCAGTTAGAGAGGTTGGGGAGATAATTGAACAAATTGGTACGTCCCTTTCTTTCTTTAAGCGAAAAGTATATTAGGTAACGTTGAAGTTAGATATGTTTAGCCCAGATTATAGTAAGTACATGCCTCCTATGCACAATGAAAATGGTGAGTTAAAAGGTGTTGAGGAATGGAGGAGTGAATTTGATAGATTAGTGCCAAAAGAGGAATCCTTCCTTGCCAAAGATAATACTTTGAATATGGATAAGTACAATAAGATCCTGGATGATGTGTTCAAAGTTGAGATAGATTGTGCCAAGTTTGTGGCAGACACCAGGGCTATAACTTATTCTAGGTGGGATAGGAAAATGAAATAGTTACATGGCATAAAGAATTTAAAATGGCCAACAAAGGAAGAGTTTTCACAGTGGGATAAGAGCACAAAGCCAAAGAAGAAAAGACAGGAAACCACTGACTTTGAAGTAATAGAAGAAGAGTGAAAGACACTTGGCACTTGATCCATGAGCACAGGGAGGGTAATTATTACAAATAATATTGTATGTTAGTTGTGAAGGTGGCCAGTATTCTCATAACAACTTTTAGAAGTTACCTTGAATATCTGCAGACAAAGGTGCCAACTGTCAAGCTTCAAAGTGATTACAAAGAGCTTCTCAAATCTATCTTTCCTCTGATAGAAAATCAATTGGAACTATTTTTATCTCTGGGCATATTTTTTTTCTTTTCCTAGCCATCCAAAGCTTGTTGCATCCCGATTCTTCTAGGATTCCAATATGGCTAGTGAATTCTATAAGTAGTAAGACTTGTGTTTGTAAAAGGGATGGCGAATTGAAGACTACAAATATAGTTACTGATTTGACTCTTACTTTAGAGTTTTTTTCAATTTAAATGTATTGAAGCAGAGATATTTTAATAAAAAGACAGTGGAATCCCCTTTGCATATTTATGATGTCTTCTTGTGTTAATTCTTAATTCTTGTGTGTTGAATTTGTAAGGCATGTTTAATACACTGATTTAGTAGGTAAATTATGGGATTGTTCTTGAGTTTCTTTCAAGGGAAGGGTAATTCTTGAGATTAGTTCCAGAGGATTTAATATTTTCATATGAATTTGATGTCTGGGTATGGGAATAAGAAGAGTGATTTGGAAGGCATTTCATTTGGGTTCTGGGTGTGTTGAAGTTAAAACATTTTTGTGAATGCATGTTTATTTGACTCTATGCCCTGGATAAGGCGTTGGTCTGTGCTTAATGTGTATTTATCATCATCAATCTTTAAAATCAAATAATATGTTAGTTTCTATTTGAGGGCATAAGTGATTATAGTTTTTGTTGAAGAATACAAATGTTATTGTTGATTCCTTAAAGAAGTGAATCCATAAGGTAAACCCACTTGAGCTTGAAGCTTGATGTGAAGAAGGATGATAATCCTTATTGCATTAGTGTTTGTTATTGTCAAATGCATCTTTGGGTTTATAGAGTTATGCATAAAATTAGTTATTAACATCTAGAAGATTTGTTATCATCATCTGCAATAAAAAGCATTACCACAACTTACTACTTTTTACTGCTTACTTCAAGAAATCCCTTAACAAAAATAATTGTACTATCATAGTAAATCAATTGCCACCCAATTTTATGTAGTAGATTTATTGTTTTGAATAATATTATTTGCTTTGTGAATATTGTTTAGTTTTTTATGATCCCAAGCTATCTAGACCACTGTAAAATCCTTGTTTGACCTATGTAGATCCATACACAGTTATATTCTTTGTTTTAGAGAATTATTTACTTCTTCATAATCACAAGGTGTGTAGATCACTATTGAGTCCTTATGTGGCCTCTGTATATCCTTGCACTATTTAAAATATTATATTCTTCCCAAAACATGTCCTTATAGGAGTGTCTTCAAGTTACATACTTAATAAATTTTCCTAATCATCGAGAATAGTAGCTTAGTTTAATAAATCTAACTCACTTCATGATATATTTTATATCTTAGTTGTCCAATTAGGAGGCCTTTTGCCTCCAAAATCTTAATAGGTTTGAAGAATGATGTTACATTTTCCCAACTTTTTCCTTACACTACCACTTGGTTTTTTTGTTCATCAGTCCTCTCAAGCCCACTTTCCAATTTTCCTACTCTCCTCTCCTTGATATATTTACTATTTTTCACAAAATATTATAAATTGTTTTCTAAAATATTAGTTTAGGAAGATGGTAGAAGACATAAAAACATGTCTAAATGGGTATTTATGCCAACTAGTCTAAATTGTCTCTAAAAGAAATGTGTATATTATACTTATCAGTTTGATGATCTTTTATATTGTATGATATCATAGATCAAGAAAGTCTAGTTTTGGTAGTATCGAATCCTTATTTTGTAATCCAATCATGCCAATATTTTTTTGACCTTACACTAAAATTTCTTTACTTCATGTATTCAATTTACTCCATTTCTCATCTCTTAACTCTTTGTTATTGATTTCTCACATTTTATCTCTTAATGATGATGCAAAAACAAATAAGTGAGCAATAATGTTTTCATATATTTATTCCTTATAAATTACATTCATGTTCCAACTCTTGATGGTTCATGCATGATTGCATTGTATTTATGGGGCTTTGAAGTGGTTGACAACGTTATATTCCATGGTTTTTTTTTACCTTTTCATTCTCATACAAATCTCATGCTTATTCATATTCATATTCATATTCACATTAAATTATACTGGTTTATATTAAGCAATTTTTGTTTTGTAGTCTATAAAATTCATCCCACGTTTAAGAAAGAACAAAATTTGTATATTGCCATACGTAGTTCATGTAAGTGCTCATTCTCTATTTTTGATGTCATAAGTGCAATCAAAATCATTCATAGAAGTAGTAATCATAATAGGGAGTATAATCCTTTATTAAATATATCCTTTTGAAAGATGGGTGTAGTGAACTCTACAATCATACATGGCCATAGTGATTGTAATATGTAGTTTAAAGAATAGTCATTGAATATCATTTCTAGGTGGGTATGGATAATGGATTCTTAATTATGTAGAAGGGTGTGTGAAAGATCATGAGGGGCCAAAAAGTGGAAATGGAGAAAAAATGTGTTTTCTACCTTTCCAAACACTCCAAAATCCACTTTGACTTTTTGTTGGGTTAGACAAAAATTAAATTTGGTTTGTTAATACCAAACCAAAATGTATATTTGTTAGTAATGGATATTTGTTAGTAACAAATATTTGCTTCCTAAAATTATTCAAGACACGTTATTTTCCACAATGGATATCCATTTCCAAAATGAATATCCATTTTGTTTCCAAAACAAATATATGTTTCCTTTAGACTAAATAACACACTTTAGTAAAATGCGCGTAATTTTTGCATTTGTTATCAAAATTTTGATTTTTTACACCTAAGATATGGTTAAAGTATGTATAGTCGAAAAATGGAATCACTTCCATGGTAGAATGGTTTAGCCTTTTGGGTAAGTGGTTTGGGGTCATGTCAAGTTCCTTGAATGGGTTCATGACTTTGATCTGGCTTTATCCCCCTGTTCTGCCCCATTTCCACCTTTTCCAACCTATTTCTGGCACCCCAAACTGAGAAACTAGAACTTTGGCCTCAGGGTCAAGGTTGACCTTTTTGGGTCAAGGTCAACCTCAACCTTGACCTAGGTCACAATCGACCTTTTCCAGGCCCGTTCAAATTTCATAATCTCAGGGTTTTCGGATGTCGGTCTTTGGAAAAAGTTAATTCCCGCTTCCGGGTCGGTTGTTTCAGACTTCGGGACAACAAATCCTAAATTATATTTAACATAGGTCCTCTTCTAGGGGCATGGGTCCAATTATAATTTAATTCTTCTATGTTGGCCTCTCAAGAAGATTGTGCACTAATTTCATATAAAAGGAAGCTTTCTCCTCTCATTTTCTCTAAGCTAAGCATAATCAAGAATCATAAAATTTTCAAGACTTGAAGAGTGAATTTCAAAGGTGAAGAAGTAAGATTTGAAGCAAGTCAAGTAGCCATTGAAACATTCATACATTCTCAAGCACTTCTCAAGCATCCATTTTCATCAAGAAGATCCATTGGTGGCCATTGAAGGATTCAAGCTCCATGGAGCCCTCTTGTTGAAGATTTCTCCATCAACATTCCTCCAAGCCTCTTCCAATTCAAGAACCCATTCAAGATTGGTGTTGAAGATCTACAAGTAATTGATTCAAGACATCCAACATTTTACATTCTACATTCTACATCCATTTGGTGCATCCATACTTGTGGATTCAAGGATTTGAATCCTCCACAAGGACTTTTGCATGAGCAAGGTGAATTATTTCATTTACTTTGTTTATTTTTGCAATTTCAATTATATATTTGAGGTTAATTCCAAAACTGGGGTTTGAACAAGGAAAACCCCTCACCAAACAAACAAAACCATTTTTCTTGTAGGTACAGGTTTGGAACAACATATTGGGATGGAGATTCAAATACCCTTTTCGAAAAACTTCCAGGATACGAAAACATAATTTGAGTCTGAGAATTTTTAGGTTGATTGGGACCTTGGGCACAATAAAAAATTCTAGAAAATGGTGACATTGACTTGACGGTACAAATCAAAACTGTCTCAGAACGGAAAAATATTTCTAGGTTTTGTCTATCTTTGCATTTCTATTCCAGATCTGGTCTTGGATTTTCCAGAAACTCAACACAGGCTTCAGAAAACAACATTCTTTGGATCTGTAATATTTCAAGGTTAGTGCATTTCTCCTATTCAATTCAATTAAGGTCATCAATCTATCTAAATCTAAAATGCATTTCAAATTACTCAATCAAAACCCGGGTAATTAAGATCTTCCTTCCTTATTCTTATTTCCAAATGATTGATTCATTTATGCATTGATCCTTCCTTTTGGGTTAATCAACTTGGATCTTTCATTTACATATCTAAGGATAGAAGGAGAGAATCTTATCTACCCCCATAACATATTTAAATGTAAAGGTATTTTATGTTAAATGAATCCAATTCAACCCACACATTATTTTATCTTTACATTTTGGTGAACCCGCGATAGACAACTCTTTCTTTTTGGTGTTAGATTTACATCTTTTATGTTAGATCTTGTGTGCATATTAGATTAGCTTTCTTGTATGTTCTTGAATTTCCTTTCAAAAATTAAAATCAAACTCTTTGTTTTCTAAATTAGTTCATTTGAATTGCATTGGTGTATGAGCTTTACCACTTCTAGTCCTACTTATAGTATCCTGGTTAGAAGAAACCGTAGACTCATGGGTTCCTTTGATCCTGAATATTCCTCTCCTTTCTGTAGGATCTCGGATGACAACTTGAATACTCATGATTCCAATCCTTCTATGGAGCATAACTCTTCTCACTCATCTCATGATGAGGAAGATGTTTTAAGAGTTCCTCTTGAACAAGTGCAAAAACTTTCAACCAAACTTGATAAAATGGGAAATTGGCTTATTCAAGAAAACCATAATCAAGATTCCATTCAAGCTATATAGGCTCTTAATAAATTCCTTTGTGATAGTGATCAAGATGTTAATTTCTTGTGTGGTATCACTCATCTTGTGCATTCAAATGTTAAACCTTTAGCTCAAGAGGCTCAAGATCTAGGATATACTCCTCCTATCATTAGTCAAGGACCTTCTTCTACTCCTTTACCAAGCATTCCTACTTATACTCCTCCTTTGATGACTACATCTCTCCCAATCTCATCTATTCATGTGAGCGTTCCACTGGTATCTTTACCTACCTCACAACCTTCATACCATAGTGTACCTTTTACCTATACTAATCCCCTTCCAATCATGGTTCAAAATGTTCCACCAGTTGTATCTTTTATTCCTGTTGCTTCCTACACTTTTCCTAGTGTTCCTAATGTTTCTATGCCACCTATGTCTTCTAATGATTCCACAATCATTAGTTTGGCTCAAACTGTGTCATCTTTACAACAACAACTTGCATCTTTAACTTAATCCAATTTTAGCATTCCTACATGTGACATGGGTAGTCCCTTATCTTTAGACATTATTTGTGTTACTGTTCCTCAACAAGCTGATATGCCTTGTCTAGATAATTACAATGGTAAAGGCGATCCTATTAGAAAAATCTACCCCAAACAAATTCTTGCATCAAGAACAAAACCATTAACGCACTTGTTTATATCAAGTGGAAGGTAATTTTTTGGCATATATACTTGCTTATATTATAATTGAACAAAGGTTTTCCTGTTATATTCAATAGAGACAGACATAATTACCTCTCTCTCTCTCTCTCTCTCTCTCTCTCTCTCTCTCTCAATGAGATATGTAGAAAGGCGAATGTGGAAAGATTAGGCATCAAGCTCCTTGATGCAATACAATAAGAAGATAAAAAATAATATAATTTTTGGAGTGGCAAGAAAA
Source organism: Thuja plicata (assembly GCA_018584345.1). Classification (NCBI taxonomy): domain Eukaryota; kingdom Viridiplantae; phylum Streptophyta; class Pinopsida; order Cupressales; family Cupressaceae; genus Thuja; species Thuja plicata. The sequence goes on from MU225240.1 coordinate 10,503,029, forward strand.
TAAACTTGAAATCTTCTTTGACGATTCATCAAGATATTTACGTTTATCTAATCTTTGGACAATATAATTCTTGTAGAATAAAATAATCCTAATATTTCTCCCTGACTATTCTCAGTCCTTGATGGTTGCCATAGATGGCTTCATAACTCTTTTGTAGTATTTATGCACATAAAAATTCTAATAAGAGATTTAATTTGAAATTATTTTAATCCATTTTCTTTAAAGTATCTCCGCTATTTGGAAATACTAGATTCAACTTTTCATAATGATAGAAATGCCTTAATTTGCATTTGTTCAAACTTACTTAATACTTCTTATAGATGGAGTTATAATTGTTGTGTTCTATTTATCATATTTCAAATTGCAATGAGAGTATTGATTTCAAAGTGCCATGACAATCCCTTGACTTGTTTGCCCAATTTGATGTTGTATACCTAGAAAAATTGTGTTTTCTATTTTGGAGTTCACAACAATTATAATATATACAACTTCAATCTTTAACTTCAACAACAATTGTCATAATACTAATGTGTAAACCAAGTGCTTCATCCACAACACATTTACAAAAAATTCAAACACTTGGGTAGGAACTTCACACATTACGTCTCTTGTTAAAAATGAAAAGACCATCTTTTTGAATACCTTGTACAATAATATTTTTATTTTTATCTTTAATATACCATTTATCTTTTGTAAATGAAACTTTAAATTATCTTTGGTAAGTTGAGAACATGATAGCAAATTTTTCCTCAAGTTTGGAACAAATAATGCATCTCCAACTGTTTCATTAAATTTTTTAAATTTGCCCATTCCTTTAGCTTTAATTACTGAATTATCTCCTAAATATATATTTTCAGTACAAGGTTCTACATAAAACAAAACATCATACATATATGCCACATGTCTAGATGCTCCATTATCAAGAATCCAATCATCATCAATTGATGCACATAAGGCAATGTAGAGGGCAATCTTGTTATTTTATTTTTGATTTGCGTTAGATATATAACTTTAATTTTTATGAAATTTAATTTTATAACAATGATCTTCTGTGTGGCCTAGTCTATCACAATTCAAACATTTTGATTGTTATTTTTTTTTGTTAATTATGTGATAACTTTTAGAATGATGAAATTATTTGAAGATATTATATTTATTTTGTTTGTGGTATATCTATGTTTTTATTTTTTATTTTTTTGTTGGCATAAAAGAGCTTTTGATGCCTTCTCTTCAGAATCAAAGTTTGATATTACCTATTCTTCTTGAATAAAAAGAGAAGAAAGTGTCGATAAATCAAGAAGATCATATTCATTTTGATACTTAGATATTAAAATAGAAATAAAATTTCTAAAGTTTTCATGGATATTTATTTGTATTGTAAAATATAAATTTTTTTTCTTTTATTAGGTCAAATTTCCATGCATTCATTTGAGATTTGATATATATTTTTATTTTAGCAACATAATTTATTATTTTTTTACCCCCTTTCATGGGAGTTGTGAATAATTCTAAAATTAATTTAATTATTTTTCACAGCCTAGATCCTTCTTGCATAGACTTTAACAATTTCCAAGCTTCACGAGGTGATTCTATGTTTCCAAGGTGTAATAGAAATCCATATGCTGCATTTATTAATAAAATTGTCAATGCTTCTTGTAGTTTATTAAATAAAAGAACTTATGAGATCAGGGTTGATATTTCTCCTTGTAGGTTGTTTTTCCTTATCGTCCACAACGTCTCATAAGTTCCTCGCCAAGAATTCTGCCCTTGAAAATTGATTTTGCTTTATAGTGAAAAAAAAAGGATTTAACTTTATAGTGAAATACAAATCACTTATAAATAGGGTTCAACTTTATAGTGAAAAAAATCACTTAAAAATGATATTGGACTCTATAGTTAAAATCAAAAGTAAAAAAGAAGTGAAATATGATATTAAATCTTATAGTGAGTAAATTGTATTATATGTTACTATTTCCAAACTATTAAATTCTATAATTTAATAATCTTTATATAGATCACAAAAGTTGGTGATGGTTAATTTTTTTATGAAATAGATAAATAAATAATTTTATAAAAATATTAAAAAAAAAGTTTTTTAATTATAAATGTAAGTTAGATATCAATAGTAAATTAAAGTATAATAGTAATCATTATATCTTTTCTTGTAATAATTACAAAATGTTAAATTTTTCTTTATATGTTTTTATGTAACAATCATCAAAACTTAAATTAACATTTACCTCTTTTCTGGTTGTAATCAACAATTGTAAAATTATCATTTGTCTATTTTCGAGTTGTAATCACCAAGTGTTAAATCATCATTTATCTCCTTTCCTCTAGTAATTATCAAATCTTAAATTATCACGGTTTAAAGTGGCTCTTGTACCATATTTGAACATGTAAAATATTTAAAATATGATAATAAAATAATTAAGTTAAATGACTTTAAGAATATAAAATATAAAAAACATTAGAAATGATAATTATTTTGCACATAACACATGAATTAACGTAAGGAAAACCATTAATGGTAGAAAACCCCACCAAAATAACATCTATATAATAAGGACACTTACAAAGTGGTCTATTAAAAAATAAAAAGAACCTAGAGATACTTCTTCAATCTTTGAGAGGGCACACTTCACCCCAAATCAATAATATTTTCTCACCACCCAAAGTGGTGAGGATTTCTCCCATAGCTATGGGGAAAAAGGTTGGTAGTTAATCTACCTTTTCAATAACAATCTTGTTTACAATTAATACATTAAGAACTATTAATAGTTCTATAATTTAATCGGTGTAGGTATACATTAAGAACATTTAGAAGTAGGTATGCAGAAAATACTCTCTGATCTGTGAATCGGCGTCTACGGTTTCATATGGTGGACATAATCAAAATTAAGGTGAATGCGTTACTAGATCTTCTTGAATTCCCAAACGCCCCCCCAACTCGGTCAAAAACACAGTCACATCCAGGCCCTACCTTAAGTGGGCACTTGTCAAGAATGTTGGACATGGTGTCGAACCTCAATGCACATCCCTCGGGTATGGGTAGTGACTCTGCAAAGGGAGAGCAACTTACACATGATGCTGAGCAAATGGCGCCCATTCCTCAAACTGCGGATGATATCATTGGTTGGCTTCATGATTTAGAATTTGTGGGTGCATCCTCACAATCGACGACAACATAAATTATGGGGAATGCTGCTACTAAACCTACGGGCTGGTCCCCGCGTGCTTCCGTGTCCCCGATTACTGGTTGGGGTGTGGAGGACATGAATGAATAAATGATCTAATGCTGAACATTTTTTCAAAAGTTTTTTGATCGTATTTTGTTATGCAAATGACCAATTTTATGATGTAAGCTCTTTGGAACACTGGCTCATTAGTGGATATTTGAAATATGGGGTCAATTTGCGCATAGCATAGAAATTGTAATCCCGACATGTGGGCTAATTTTGCAAAATGTCAAAATGCCTAGTGGATATATTATGTAAATGCATATGAAAATCAATATCATCGAATATATACATGTATATGACAATGATCCCGAGGTTTCTTACTGGTTCTTCCACGGGGGAGTTATTGAATCAGATTATTATTAATAAAATATGGTGGATATATCCCACTTTTGTTTTAAAAAAAGAAAAAAAGTTCTATAATTTATTAATTGTTCACAAGAAATGTAGAATGCTTTTAAAGCATTATAATAAGAACATTATAGTTTACATATGAGTTTGACCCCAAATAATATTATGTTATAAAACGATACCACATATATTGTAAGAAATATAGAGTTTGTAGCATCCACTCTTCTTATATATTTGTCAACAATACTAGCAAATATGATAGATTTCGCAACAAACTCGTTGACATCTGTTATTCATGTACATCTCCTTTCTCTTCCATTATGTACATTTTTTCATAGTTTTTTCTCCATTAAGTTCATTGTGTTCATTTTCAAAGTTTCATAGATCTAAGGTGTTGCAAAATGTGCTAAAGATTAAGGTGGTTGAGAATAAGTTGTTTATCTTTCATTTATGAGGGTTTATTTGTTTCAAGTCTGGCATTGATTTATTACGTTGATCTTTAACGAATATTTAATTTATACAAAAAATGACTCATGTTCTCATTAGGCACCATCCTTTGGTCAGTATATTGTTCTTATTTTAAAATGATAGTTTAACATAGTCTCACTAAAATCACATTATTTTTCTCAATTCTTAATGAAATTTAACAATTCAAAATATTTTAGAATATTGTTGTATAGGACCACAAAACTCAAAAAATATTTGAGAATTTTATTAATGTTTAATTCACAGCAGGATGCAATATTTAAATGAATACTACCAATTTAATTTACCACTTACATAATCACATACCTCTCAAAAAAATATGTAATTTACAAAAAATGATATCATGTTTTTTAGTCTATTGGAGAAAATTACAGTTTGAAGATTTTTTCTATCGAACTGTTGTTAAGCTACATAGATTGTTCTTGAAGTGACATAGTTTGTTGTCAAATTTGAGCAAGGTATTATTGAAGTTGAATAGGTTGCTAATGAGGAGGTAATGGGTTGCTTCTGAAGTTAGCCAGAACAATCTTTTGATCTATTTGACTTGTCCTTGCGTGCTATTTTATGAAGATCTACCCACTAAACCAAAATCCTCTTCTCCATCTATGATTTTAATTTTTTGAATGCAACAAGGTTATCCATAGACTTAGATGCTCTTGCACCAAAGATAATGGTATAATTGGAGGAAAATTACGATCATATGTCATGGAAGAGCCATCCTTACCATGAATCACATGAACAAATGAAGTGAGGTCATGAAATAGAAGGGAAATCAATAAAAAGTTCTATCAAATATTGAAAGTGGCCGGATATGAATTAAAAGAAAAATTAAAATAAAGTGGGGATCATAAGCATAAAAATAAAAAAACACATTTCCTTGAGATAAACATGCACATCTCTCTCTCTCTCTCTCTCTCTCTCTCTCTCTCTCTCTCTCTCTCTCTCTCTCTCTCTCNACACACACACACACACACACACACACACACACACACACACACACACACACACACACAAGCTTAGCAATCAAATCACAACAAAGTATATTTAGAATTTGAAAAGCAATGACGTATAACCCAATTTTAAACCTTAGATGACACGATATTAGGGTATGTAACCAAATTATATAAGGAAAATAAATACTTTCATGTTACAAGAGTGTGTTCTTGATTTAATTAAACAATCAAATAATGAACACATTATATTTAAATCAATGAGTTGATGCAAAAAATGCCATGTTGTGTATTTTTATACACTGAATTTGCGCCTCTGATCTCAAGCTCTCTTGGTCTTGATAATCCAGTATAACAAGGGAATCATCTCCAGGTTGTGGGACCTATGCTAACTGAGATGAGAGCTCCAGGTTCTAGGCTGGTTCCTCTTGGATAATCACC
>MU225240.1:10519120-10577973 GCA_018584345.1 Thuja plicata
TACAACTGAGAAAAACATCCCTGAGTTTTGACGACCTCATCTGCATCATAATCGCACAGTCGCAAGCCATGTTTTCTTCCCTTTGAATTCTGGGCGAGTACGCGACGAGCTCCTTTCTTCATTACATATTCCGTGATCGCGCAGTCGCAAGCCCCTTTTCATTTGTCCATGTTACTCGGCGAGTGAGCGACGAGCTGCCCCTTCCTTTGGTCGCAAACCCACAAGCCGTTATCTTTTATCCTTTTTTGCTCAGCGAGTGCGCGATGAGCTCATCTGCTCCTTTGGTCGCTCGGTCGCGAGCTCTTTTTACTTTATCTGAACTGCTCGGCGACTGGGTGACGACCCACTTTCTTCCTTAGTCGCACACTCGCAAGTAGCATCTTTATAACACTTTTCTTTCGGCGATTGAGTGCCAATGTTCTTTCTTTTTCATTTATCCCTGCGTCGCATAGTCGCCCAGGCTTTACTCTGTTTCCATCTTTATGTGCGAGTGCGCGATGATAGCCTCATCTTTCTGAATCGCTCAGTCGCAGCCTAATCTTTCATTAATCTCATTACCCGGCGACTGCGCGATGGGACCCATTTTCTGCTCGTCGCAAGATCGCGAGCTCTTTCTCTTTATTCTTACTTCATGTGCGAGTAGGCGACAACATCCGTTCTCCCTTCGGCCGCGCACTCGCGAGCCACTTTCCTTTTATCTTTTAGGCTCGGCGACTGCGCGATGACCATTCATCCTTGCTCGTCGCGTACCCGCGAGCTGCTTTCTGTTTACCTTGATGCATTGGCGAGTGCGCGATGACCTCCTCTTCCATCTCGTCGCAGACCCGCAGACTGTTTTCCTTTTATGTTCATTGCTCGGTGAGTGAGCGACGAGCTCTTGTTTTTCATCTCGTCGCGCACTCGCGAGCCCCTTTCCTTTGTTCTGATTTGATCAGCGACTGCGCGATTAGATCATCTGTTCCTTTGGTCGCTCACCCGCGAGCAGTTCCTGCTTTGTCCTGATGGCTCAGCGACTGCGCGATGAGACCACTTAAACAACTCGTCGCCAACTCGCGCATTGGGGAAGCTGAGTCATCATCTGTTCTGGCGATAAGGCGACCAAGAGCAAATTTACTAACATCAAACAGCTAGTCGCGGGGTCAGGAGTGTTATCTCTTAACTGCCATTTTATCACGAGACCACGCGACTGAAAAGAAAGCTTAACTGTTTGTCACGGATGGATCAAGCGATAATGCGACATGAAGTAGATCACGAAGTCGGAAGACTTTTCTTTGACTGTTGAATTCTTCTCGCGATCACCCGACTGAAGTGGGTCCCGTTCATTTCTGTGACTTGTAACATGGATCTGGCGACCTCGCGACCAAAGAACAAACGCTAAGTCGGGAGACATTTAGGGAATATTCCAATGGGTCACGAGACTAAGCGACAAAGCAGAAGGCGAAGTCGGGAAAGAAAAGAGAATATTCGACCAAGGCAAAGCGATCAAGCGACTTGGAAAAAATAAGCACATGCCATAAGTGACTTAAAAAAAGTAACGATGAAATATAACGTGCCAAAGCCTAAGGGTTTATTACTTCTTTTGCATGAAAGACTGAGGGTTTAAGGGTTTAAGCAGAGCCAAGACCTGGGAACCATGACAGAGAAATTCCAGACAGGGCAGACTAGGCCAATTTGCACAAAATGGAAAATTTGGGTAACAGTGATCTAATATGTCCAGTATGAGTCATTCCTATGTAGATATAAGCTATAGAATCTACTGTACCTACATTTTCTGACCTATTGCTAAAAAGGGTTTGTTATAAAGTATAAAGGACTTGCTTTCAATGAAAGAGCAGAATAACTAAACTTGTCTTGGTTGCAAGTAAAGCTCTTAAATGATGATGTATAAGATTGTAATCATGACACACAAACAAATTAAATATGAAATTAGAATGCATTGATGTATGATGGTTAGATGTAGTTTTAGATGCTACAATTGAATGTGTCTTTGAAATGATTATGTGATTTTTTTAATGATTATTATGACTTACAAATGTTTATAAATACATATGCTTAATCACTTAATAAAGAATTTTAATACGTGGATTAATAAAACACATTTTTTTTGTTGAAAATTGACTTGAAAATAAAAAATGGATTCTAGATGAGGTGGACAAATTCTACAATACATCTTAGCTAGTGACGAACACTTATTACAAGGATCAAACTAAAATCTTAATAACTTAATTGAGAGCCAAGCCTCATCATCTTAGATGTGAAACGAGCAGATGGATGACCCCCAAGGAAGAGTGCAAATAAAGAACTTGTATTTTTCGTAGCAAAGGAACAGTTGAAACTGAATGATACTTCATCATAAAGTGTGTGTCTTATGAGGATATTTGTAAGGAGTTTGAAAACAATTTGATCAAACTATTTAAAGATAAAATTTCTTGATTAACAAAAGAACTAACTTACAAATTCTAAATCTCTTAGATCGGTCTACCTCATACAAGTCATTAAAATTCTTCCTTCTTTCATTGAGTAGTTATAATGACTAGAAAATAATTGTAGGATCAAGTAGGGCTATAGATTGAAGAACATAATATAACAAAGGTGGCGTGCACTTTTATCCCTTAAGAAATGGCATGAAAAGATTAGTCCAATGTCAAACATGATGCAGTCATAGAAGGGTGTGTTCAGAAATAAAGTTCAAGAGAGAAAATCCAATTGTTCCAACCTCTCAGCGGTGATCGAACTGTTTCTTGATAATTTTTCTCTGGATTGTTAGGATTTCTGAAAAAAGAGCGATTGGAAGAAGGCATGCCTGGAAAAAATTAAGGCAGGCAACGTAGAGCAGGGAAGAAGAAAGAATGGCTCATAGAAAGGGTTCAAAGCGCGTGGAGGTGCGCGATGACGAAGCCGTTGTCCCGTTGCAGGCCGTTCTTTTGGCTGACAGCTTTGCTCAGAAGTTCCGCCCCATCACCATGGAGCGTCCTAAAGTAACGCATTTACTTTACCCTAAAATTATTGTAATCATATCTATTCCTATCCTTCTTCTTAGTTGAAATGTTTTGCAAATCGGCAATGAAAAATAAAATTATGTTGCCTTTAAATGAGCCTAGGTCTTATAACAGGATGTAAGCCAGTTGGTAGAGGGGCATGGTTTTTCCAGCAATAACTTGCTTTGAGTCCAGCACTTTAGATTACTAAGCTGTTTTGAGATTGCCATTGAAGTCCCCTCCTTGCTGCGTGGTGCTTATCTTAGTTCCTAGAACTACCTTCCAGTGAAGATTGCGGACCAGGATTATTGCGAAGAACAAATAGGCACTGTGAATTTTTGGCACCCTCGGTTGTGGGATGGCGAAAATTCAAAAAAAGTATGTTAGTAAGAAATTAACTCTGTTCCCAGTTTACAGTATAATCAGCTACTTACCATTTGTCTGACAATGTGAATTGACTGTATTTAAAACAAGGCCCTTTTTCCACTATTGTTTTCTTGCACATTGGAACAGAGCAGCCCTGTGAATTTGTGGCACTTTGAGCCTGGGTTGTGGGAGGGCAAAAATCCCAAAAATATTATGTTGATAAGAAAATGACCATATGTCCAGACTACACTGTAATCGGTTACTTCCCTTTTCCCTACATTTGTATTTACGATATGTGTCCTATTACTATCATTGTTTCCTTGCATGTAATTAAAATTTTCGTATTGCAGGGGAATAGAATTGACAACAAATCACTTCTATTGGCTCAATTTAAAATTTCGCTATTAAAGTCTTCCAACTAAATACAAAATCAAAATATATTGTTTGGGATGTTTAAAAGAAAATTTTTATGCGGTGACTTCATCATGTCACACCTGATCCTTTTGCTGTGGTTAAATTTGCATAAACTATCATCATCAATGCTATAGAGCAGATTGTGCTATGTATATACCAGTATTGTGAATTTTTTCTTTTCATGTTCTGGCACACATTTGATCGAGTTGACTGCATGGCTATATTGTCTGCGTTAACATTGGACACGATATGCTGTTTGGAAACTCCTGATCGCTATATTTACACCCTTGTCCTTTTTATCGTGGGGCAAAGTCCCTGTCAGCTGTTATTTCTTGACATTGCTTTCATAACTTCAAAAATCAAGTGTCTTATCCTCTCGAATAGTTCTTTCATATTCTTCAACTTCCATGCTTCTATAAGTACATCTCTCATTGTAAAGTAGAGCTGAGAAGAGTTTATCCATAGTGGTTATGTCTCTTTATATTCCACATTCACCAACCCCTTCATCTCTCTTCTCCACGCTTCTTCCAAGTAGATATACCAACGCATGCAGACTTCACATATGCAGTCCATTCACATGTTCAGAGAGCTCAATCATTACCAGCGAGGCATGTCTGAACAATGGATTACAAGGATTCCACAATATCATTTGTCATATTACGATATATGTAATCGTCTCATAGTCATTAGTTAGTGAGTAGTTTTGGGCATGGTATTTATGAGCTGGTTGGTAGTTTTATTTTAGATGACAATTAAGAAGTTGCTGATAGATTCATATTCAGTTAATGAGGAATATTTCACATGTGGCACAGACGGGAATATGAATGCATGAAAATGAGGTCAGAGCCAAAGGAGATGGGGGTCTTTGGGGTTAAAGTTGAAGACTGGGTAGGATTTTTGTGTTATGCAAGGGGATGCAGATTAGGTGTGATAGAGCCTAGGCATCTGTAGAGGAGATAGAGTTGCATTCAGGAGCAAATATTCATAGAACAGTCTAGACTCTAGACAAGAGCATCTCGGTGTGAGGATACACTTGAGCAGCAGCATAGAAATAAATTCTGGAAGCCTGACGGTATAGTTTTGTTTTTTAAGAGACATTCAAACTGATTAAAGGCAGGTCTGTTTTCTATGTTTGCAGTCCTATAGAAAATTGGAAACAGTTCTCGGGCTCTGATATAGAGAAAATTTAAAAGCCACAGTTTAACATAAAGATTGTGTGATAATGTTACGAAGAAACTGAGGTGGCAGAAACAAAGTTGCTATTATTCTTTTTAGCAACAGTAGCGCTTCCATTCTTTTGTGAGCAAATTCTTCCTTTAGAAGAGATTCTGTCATAATTTGTGGAGTAGAATAACTGCTAATTTTTGATTTAAAACACCTAGAATATATGGTAAATCTGAACAACCTTCTTCTTTTGGAGGCTTAAAAGGTCAATGGTAGAAGTTTGAATATCTGGAAAGATATAATGGCTGCCATATTCAAATATAAAGTTTTGGTTGGCGCTGTAGAAAGACATTCAAGAGCAATTGAGGTAGATAACCATGAGGAATATCAGAATCTCATGGTATTTGCACCATAATCTTCTCACGACAAGTGTGCAAAGAGGACATATTTGATTTTTTTCAGTAAATGATAATTGCACCTATAAAAGAAGTCTAGAACCCACAGGACTATGATTGAAGAGCTCAAAATTTTAAATGGCTGCCAAATGATTCTCCTTTGAATCCATAGAGGTGAAGAAAAGGGCCTCCCCTCAACACTTGTTAAATTAAAAACTCATTGAAAATGGTGCCTCAAAGGGTTCTGCCAAGTGCTATTCTTCCTATATATGTAGTGAGGCCATTTATAACCTACTCGTAGACCTTAAAGGAATAGGAAAGACAAATCTAGGTCGAATGGGTTCATATTTTTTTTTCCTAGAATAACACGTGATGGCTTCATTGGCCTTCTCCATGGCCTCCTATAGATAATCTATTGGTTTCTTTGCCATCCATTAAGAGTAGAAACCTTGCCAAAGATTTTGTCACTTAAAACAAACTGACATAAATTTTAAAGTTAAAAGTCAATAGAAATTTTGATGATAACATCAAATAAAATGTAAATGTCAAATCTAAGAATAAAAATTCTATAAGCTTTATGAACTTACAGAATAATGCAGTATAAAATTACCTTGAAGATCTTGTCTGTGCTTTTTGTAAAGACATCATCAAAAAGTGTGTTGATGACTCTTTCCCACTTGACCCTCTATCTCATCAAGTTGACTGTTGAACACCTAGGACCATTGTACATGTTTTTGATGATATTTCCGCTTTCTTCAACCACGCTTGTCATCCAACCAATTTCTTCTATGCCCTCAAGTAGAAAATCAATGCAAAGGTTGGTATAAGGGCTTAAAACAAATTGAAGGGGATATCTCCTCAAGAAGTATTCCTGCTGCCATGTATGGTATTACAGTTTTAGTCGCAACAGAAACAATATTCTCAACATCCATTTCCATGACTATCTCCTCCAACAACTTGCACAATATTTTTGTATTCTTCATTTCATGAGGGGCATCAATGAATGTCAAGAATACCACCATTCAACTTTGCACTACCTGAAAACAATAGTAGTTGCACACCATTGTGATGTCTCCTTCCTGATTTTCCCTCGAATTAGTCCTACAAATCACAATGGCAATCTAATTAGGGTTAGGGTTACATCTTACCAAGTAACATATCTCTTCAAATAGGGTAATCTTATATTTGAACCTGCAATCATAACATAAGAAACACACACATATATCCATTATTAGGGTTAGTCCATAACATGTGATATTATAATATCTATAGAATCATTGCAACACATTTGGGTGTGGGAGAAGAAGTACGATAGGTCCGCCTGAAGCCATCCCTCACTAAGCCCAAGAGCTGAACTTTGGGCCTCTTGCTCAGGTGGGAGGCAACATGGACATCCACCCGGGATATCTTACCTAGTGGGGAGTTTGTACTTGCTTTCCCTATCCATGCTCCATCTCCTAAGATTGATTACCGACATTATAGAGTCAGAGAGGAGTTTGTAATGGAGATTCCTCAATTGTCCTATCTAAGCCCAAGAGCGGAGCTTTGGCCCTCTTGGCCCTGGTGGTAGGCATCATGGACATCCACCCGAGGTATCTTACCTAGATGGCAAACCTCGTGATTTCCACCCGAGGTATCTTATCCGAGGTATAATGATAGGGGTTTACTAACATATTTTTGAAATATGCATCTTATATCCAATCATAAACATATATAAAAGACAATTGATTGACAAATAATGTACGGGCAATATTAATACCACAAGAGTAATTGTTAGATTGCTAGATGCTGGTATTAACAGTTCTGAAATACCTAGGGGTCTGTTATGCCCGATTTGGATATTCTTATGATTGCTTTTGATTTGATGATTGTAATGGCCCAATGGGTATCGTTGTATGAATCTACCCGTTGAACAATGAAGAATGTTGATTGTCTTGAATTCTCTTTGATGCTACTGTATATTTTCAGATTGTTGGTGAAGATAAATTTTATGTGTATTTCCTTTCATTTTGTTGATCCCCTTCCACAAATGAGAGTCTGTCATATATCCCTTAAGAGCTACGAAGGGACATGTCCTTTGCTGCGACTGGGACTTCCCTGGAGAGAGGTGTCTTTTCATATATATAATTTCTTAACTAATTGCTCCAGCAATAATGACCTTAATAACAACGATCTTAATGATAGTGATTACAATTCTTAATAAACAACGATTACAATGTAAAGTGCTCCCCACCTTTAACAAATTGCAATTACCATTATATTCCATACTGTCCAAATTAAAGATGGAAGTGCTCTGATATTTCCTAACATGAATATCGGTTGATTGATTATCGTGGGGACATGACAATCCCCCTTGCCTCAGATTGCTTGCCCTCAAGCAATTTTAGGTTTGAATGATTGAAGATCTCCTCTCCTTCCTAGGTGGCGTCATCCTCAGGTGGGCCCTTCCATTTGATCAAGAATTCAGGAATAGTCTTATTCTTCAATTGCTTCTCTCTCATGTTGAGTACAACTTCTGTTTCCAAGATTAGTTTACCCTCGCCATCAAACGGGGCAACTCTATACAGGGGGTGACTTGCTCCCTAACACTCTTTAGTCGAGATACGTGAAAGATGTGGTTACGACTGTTCTCGGGTAACTTCAATTCGTAGGCTACCTTGTACCTTCTTTAGGAATTTATATGGTCCATAGAATTGGGGCTTAAGTTTTCCCTCTCTGTTTACCATGATGGAGGATTGCTTGTATAGTTGTAGCTGCAAGAATATCAATTCTCTAACTTCAATTATCCTCTCGGTGCAGTTTTGGTAAGCATAGATCTCTTGTTGATTTTGAGCTTGATGCTAGTTGTCTTTGAGGGTATTCATAATGTCCATACTCCATTGTACAAAATCTTTTGCCTTTGTTACTCGATTTTCTCGTGAAATCACACTTCCAAAAGTAGTTGGTTTGTATCCTTACAATGCTTTGAAGGGACTCATCTTGATCGACATGTGGTGAGTGGTATTGTAACAATACTCACCAAGGTGCAACCATTTTATCCATGTGTTCTGCTGACCGGTAAAATAATTCCTCAAATACCCGTCTATCCACTTGTTAACAATTTTAGTTTGCTTATCGATTTGAGGATGGTAACTTGTGTTAGGTGTGAGTTTGCTTGTTGCTAATCGGAAGAGCTCTTCCCAAAATAGGCTAAGGAATCGGCTGTCCGGGTCATTGATAATGTTCCTTGTAAGACCATGTAATCAAAAGATTTCTTTGAAGAATATTTCTGCTATTTGTGGAGCTCGGTGTTCGGTGGATATTGCCATGAAGTGTGCGTATTTGATGAGCCAATCTACCACCACATAGATGCAATCCTTCCCCTGAAATTTAGGTAATCTTGTTATGAAGTCCATGGAGATGCTTTCCCATTTTTGATTTGGTATGGGTAAGGGTTGTAAAAGTCCTGCTGGGCGGCTTTGGTCAGTTTTTTATTCTGGCAGATCATGCATTCTTGTACATTCTTCAGGACATCTCCCTTGAGGCCTTTCCAAGAATATTTCTCCTATATTTGCTTGTAGGTTTTATAATACCCTTGGTGGCCTGCTAGGTACTCCCTCGTGATTTTATCCTTCATTCTTGAGTTTGGCACAAGGAATGTCCAATCCTTATATAGGATACTCTCATGATTCATGAACCACTTTGTACTCTTCATTTGGCAAATTTCCTTCTAGTATTTGTAATGCCCCCTTTTTTGACTATGTTAGGAAATAGGGAATATTATCTCAACATCCTTTTCTACTATGTCAATTGAATACAATTTAAGCAAGTAATGGAAGATAAACCAAGATCAATAGCAATTTCTGATGTGATCAATATAAACATGTGCAAATGATATAGATATTAATATACCAATAGTAATGTCTGATATGCTGATATGAGTTATGCTCTGTAATTGATGTTCTCTATCACTTATAGTGATAGTATGATTATGCTATATCTGATATACAATAAGAACATGCAATCAATAATTATTACTTTCAGCAATGGCTGCGATATCTGATCAACAATTGATGAGAGGATGTCGCCTATGGCGATACAATTGCTATATCTGATCTTATCTTTACAGTATATGCAGTGGAGTCTGATATGTTGCTCATAGCAACAATAATACTTGCAATGTCTGGTATAGAGATTGCTTTAGCAGCGATAGAGTTGCTGTGTCAAATAAGGATATATATTCTTGCAACGTCAATCTGATGCTGCTTCTGATATGTCAATGACTATTGCTTGCAATCAATGATGGATGCTGTGTCTGATATGTTTTCCTTAGTCTCTGCAATCCTTAGATGCCATCTCTGATCTGCCAATATATGCCTGCACCGAATTGTCAATGGCAATTCACTCTAAACAGAGCAGATCCATTTAAGGATTAATAAATAAAAAAAGAGAAGTAATCGATGATCTGCTACAGTGAATTTGAATGTCTTCATATATCTTGCAATTAGATATAACAGGCCATGTTCCAAGAGACGTGTCTTGTGTCTATTCATAATCACCTCTTTACCTTTATGCTATTCACACCCCTTAGCATTCAATTATGATTAATGATAACTCTTTCTTGCTTAACTACCAATATTGTAATTGCTGTCATTACCATCCAAAATCGTGCCTTTTCATAACAGATCAATTATGTAATGTCCCCTTTTTGAGATTGCCCTAATTTCTGCCCTAGAATACATTTTCCATTAAAATAAGATTGTAAGATGCTTAGAAATATAACTTCACCAAGAAATGACTTGTAACAAGATAAATCCTGATTTAGGTCGTGCTTCTCTGAGTTGTGACAAAAGACTCTCTAATTGTATGTTTTGTTTACAAGCTTAAAGGAACCCAAGTACTAAATTAAGAGTAAGAAATAAAGAATACTTTCCTCTTAGACCCAATGGTTGCTTGCATAAACAATAGGATTGATATTTGTCATACTATCTAGAGTGCTTTGGCCAACCCTTTGCCCTCTTGCAGCTATTTGAATTCTAACATCTATGATAGGTTCCTCAATCCCCATCTCCTTTGAAGCTTCTCAATTACTCCCTCCAAGAGACTACTAAGAGCCTCCTTATATACCCCACACCTAGAGAACGCTTCTTAACATAAAGTATTTTTATGTTTGCATAAATGTAAAGTAGCCGAATACTAAGAATATCACACAGGCAATATCTTTTCCCAGAATAGAAATAATGCAGACCATAAAGGTTATATTGTCTATAACTTCAACTGAGACCAACAATATTTTGTAAAACTCAATTCAATGGAAACTTTCAAAACATGATTTTAAAAATCTGGCCTATAGTTCATCGCTTAGTAGTTGCAATGTTTGTCGTTATCTTCAGCGGTGAGTTTAGCAAAGAAATACATGGCTTAAAAGACTCATCTACTTCCCTCGTTAATCTACCACACTCAATACCGGTTATATATATTCGTAACGCCCATTCCATGTTTGATAGGGGTTTCATCATGCCATTCTCTGCAATCGCTTGGTACCTTGATCAACATTCTTTAGAGAACATATGAGTCATTATAATCATATTGCACTAACTGCCCTATGTCTTCTGAATCGCTGATTTGTCACTCTCTGGTAGACGTTACTGGCTATTGTTATTATGGTAGTTGATGATAGGAATCTCCTCCCTAGTATATTTGCATAGAGATGTTTGTCTTTAGTCACAAATATTTGCATAGAGATGTTTGTCTTTAGTCACAAAAGGAATGCCATCCCGATGCTTGGATTCATACGACAACTCCTAATTATTCCTCAATGCTTCAATTGCGATAGTCACAAATCAATAGTAATGGTCGAAGTCGCTCGACAAGGAAATCAACTTTGACCTAATACATATGATGGTGCTAGCTCTCATGTCTTTATAGAGTGATCAATATAAGCAATTATTTCTGTATGTAGAAGCCGCTCTAACATTGAATTTAATCCTTCAGACTATCTCTGATGCTCATTATTAGTTCTTTCAAGTATATTACATCCCCGTTGTTTAGAGTTTCCAGTATTCCGTGGTTTTCATTTAAGGTATTTGTAAACTCCATTTCTTTTTCCCGTTTTGACTGAATCCACACTATATATCTTGTAAAATGGAAGGGTTACCTTCCAAGAGATTTGACTTTTCGTAATTATATCTCCCCATAGCGTCGATAGAATAATCATCGACCTTTCTCTTAATTATATTATAATCCATTTATTCTTTAATTTATATTTATATTCTCATTATTATTATATATTGTTAATTTATTATTTATAATATATTATATTATTATATTAATTATGTTAATAATGGATTATATTATATTATTATATTTTTATTTGTTTATATTATTTATTCATATTTATATTTTAGTTTATGAATTAAATTCCCTTTTATTATTATTATTTATTTAAAACCTTAGTGTTTTTATTAATTATTTATTATTAAATCCTATTTCAAAATGGGGACATCACAGTCTGCTCTTCCCAAAAATTGCTTGTCCCCAAGTAATGCGAATTTTTATACGAATCTTTTAATCTAGATAGCTTCCACTTCGCAATTATGATATCATCTCAATTTGCAAATTTACATCCAATAACCCACACTTGTGACTTGTAGGGTTTGTTATTCTAACAAGTTTCTCCCTTTTCTCAGAGAGAAGGAACAAGGTTGTAAATTCATAACTTTTGATTCACTCTTAGTTATTGTTATTGTTCTTGATCAAGCAAGATTAGAACCATATAGGGAAAACATGCATTTGAAAATATGTAGTTTATGCATGAATATATGAAGATACGAAGAGTACACAAAGTATACACATTAATGCATGAAGACACAGAGCATACACGAAGTAGACACATGAATGTACGAAGACACGAAGCATGCACAATGTATACACATATTGCCAACATTGTTACATTCCTTCTTATTGACCAAACCCCTCAATTCAATAAGCCAGGATTAGGAAGATGATTTTATAAAAAATATTTCATCAATATGCTCTTGACTATAAACCCTGCAACAAAGGGAACAAAAGTTAGCATATATATAAACTCCAAAATGTGAGTATACTATTATCATTCTTAAACAAATTGATTCATAAAGATTGAGTTATGATAAGGTTGTCAAAGCCAATCCCATACTAAGCCCAAGAGCGGAACTTTGGCCCCCTTGGCCTCGGTGGTAGGATTTAGACATCCACGCGAAATAGTTTGCTTAGTAGGATACTTGTCTTACTTCCTTATCCATGCCTCATCTCTCATAGTTAATTAGCTCAACATGGTAGGAATGGTAGGGAATTATAGTGGGGTCCTCATCTAAACCCTAGAGTGGAACTTTTGCCCCCTTGGCCTTGGTGGCAAGACTTTGACATCCACCAAGGTGACTTACTTTGTCATACCTAAGCCCAAGAGCAGAACTTTGGCCCTCTTGGCCTTGATGGCAGAACTTTGGAATCCATGAAGGTGGTCTCTTAGATGGCAACCTTAACCCTCTTACCTGCATCTCTTAGGGTAAGAATGGTATGGAGGTTGTAGTGGAGTTCTCAGTTTGTCCACCTAAGCCTAAGAGCACGACTTTGACCCTCTTGGCCATGATGGCAAAACTTTGGCATCCATCAAGGTGGTCTACTTAGATGACAACCTTAACCCTCTTACCCACATTTCTTATGGTAAGAATGGTATGGGGAATGTAGTGGGATTCTTGGATTCTCCGCTCTAAGCCCAAGAGCAGGACTTTGACCCTCCTGGCCTTGATGGCAGAGCTTTGGCATCCATCAAGGTGGTCTACTTAGATGGCAACTGTAACCCTTTTACCTACATCTTCCCCTACATCAATTCTACATTTCTTTTTATTCTTGAACTCTAGATCAAGCAAGGGGTATGTATTTGAAAAACAGGGCATACACATGAATATGTGTAGACATAGTGCACTTGGCCCACAAGAGACAAGAATATCTAATTAGGACCAAATTCTTCTCCTTGGGTAATATTCACCACTTAGCCCACGAGAGGCAAGAACGTCTATCCAAGACCATATACATCTCTTGGAGTAATCAATTCATCATAATGTCGCTCATGCTGGCAGGAACATGCTTTGATACCACTTGTAATGTCCCCATTTTGAGATTGCTCTAATTTCTACCCCAGAATCACAATTTCCATTAGAATAAGAATTGTAAGATGCTTAGAGATTTAACTTTACCAAGAAATGACTTTTAATAAGATAAATCCTGACTTAGGTCGTGCTTCTCTGAATCCTGACAAAAGACTCTCTAATCGTATGTTTTGTTTACAAGCTTGAAGGAACCCAAGTACTAAATAAGGAGTAAGAAAAATAATACTTTATTCTTAGACCCAATGGTCGCTTGCATAAATAGTAGGATTGATATATGTCATACTATCTAGAGTGCTTTAGAGTTTGGCCAACCCTTTGCCCTCTTGCAACTATTTGCATTCTAACATCTATGATAGGTTCCTCAATCCCCATCTCCTTTGAAGCTTCTCAATTACTCCCTCCAAGGGACTAATAGCAACCTCCTTATATGCCCCACATCTGGAGAACGCTTCTTATTGTAAAGTAATTTTATGTTTGCATAAATGTAAAGGAGCCGAATACTAAGAATATCACACAGACAATATCTATTCCCAAAATAGAAATAATGCAGACCATAAAGGTTATATTGTCTATAATTTAAATTGAAACCAACAATATTTTGTAAAACTCAAATCAATGGAAACTTTCAAAACGCGACTTTAGAAAATCTGGCCTTTAGTTCATCGCTCAGGAGTTGCAATCTTTGTCTTTATCTTCAGCGGTGAGTTTAGCAAAGAAATACACGGCTTAAAAGACTCCTACTTCCCTCGTTAATCTGCCACACTCAATTTCCATTTTATATATTCTTAATGCCTATTCCATGTTTGACAGGGGTTTCATCATGACATTCTATGTGATCGCTTGGTACCTTGATCAACATTCTTTAGAGAACATACGATCCATTATAATCATATCACACTAACTATCCCATGTATCCTGAATCACTGATTTGTCACTCTTTGGTAGACGTTACCGACTATTGTTATTATGGTAGTCGATGATAGGAATCTGCCCCCCTAGTATATTTGCATAGAGATGTTTGTCTTTAGTCACAAAAGGAATGCCATCCCGATGCTTGGATTCGTACGACAACTCCTAATTATTCCTCAATGCTTCAATTGCAATAGTTACAAATCAATAGTAATGGTTGAAGTCGCTCGGGAAGGAAATCAACTTCAACCTAATACATATGGTGTCAGCTCTAATGTCTTTATAGAGTGATCAATATAAGCAATTATTCGCGTATGTAGAAGCCTCCCTAACATTGAATTTAATCCTCCAAACTATTGCTAACGCTCATTATTATTTCTTTCAAGTATATTACATCCCTGTTGTTTAGAGTAGTGTTTTGTGGTTTTCATTTAAGGTATATGTTAACTCCATTTTCTTTTTCCCATTTTGACTGAATTCACAATCTATATATATCTTGTAAAATGGAAGGGTTACCTTACAAGAGATTTGACTTTTCATAATTATATCTCCCCATAGTGTCGATAGAATAATCACCGACCTTTCTCTTAATTATATTATAATCCATTTATTCTTTAATTTATATTTATATTTATATTTTCATTATTATTATATATTGTTAATTTATTATTTATAATATATTATATTATTTATGTTAATAATGGACTATATTATATTATTATTATTTTATTTGTTTATTTATTTATATTATTTATTCCTATTTATTTTTTAATTTAATTCAAATTCCCTTTTATTATTATTATTTATTTAAATTGAATTTTAAAACCTTAGTGTTTTAATTATTAATTATTTATTATTAAATCCTATTTCAAAATGGGGACATCACAAATTAGTTTGTAATTGCTAGTTAATGATATTTGGCATTCTTGCCTTAATCGATGTTGGCATTATTAATGTTTGAGTAATCAAATTTGCTATCATTGTCTTTCCCTTAAATCGATCTTGCATAATATTCTCTTCCATTGATGCTTGGGAATATGATATTTGATATTTCCATCGAGACTTGCCCCACGTGGATATCCACCTGGAATTTCAATTGCATAGGTATCAATATCCTTTGATGGCTCGACGGTGATATTAATTTTTGCAAATCATAACATCGAAAGTCCCTTCTCATCGTTGCCAGCTGCTGATAACTTTCTTACCACACAATCACAAACGCTGATCTATCGATCATATAATAGAGGATGCTGCGTTTACATGCTTCTCCATGACATTCCTTTGGTTCATTATATACGATTTGACGACGATCTTACTTCCTTCCTTAGCTTCCGTTTTCCTTCAGGCTAACTCTTGATTCCTTCGTTACTTTCGATCGCTGCTATTCTCTTTCATCGTTGTTGAATCTATCTAATAATGTTTCACTATTTGTCTGTTTGGAATATAACACTTATAAAGTCCTCCTGTCTTTGATATAGACATCCTTATCCTCATATCATGATTACAGGTATTCTCCTATTTGTATTGATAGTTCATGCCACCGCCTCTGCATTACATTGATCGGTTACTTGTATCATTTTCTATTTCTCTATGTTGATCATAGATTATGTGGTTGTGACGCCGTTTTTATGAGTAAATTTCAATATTTAATTAAAACTTATTAAATCTTTTATTGATTTTCAGTTCCAGAATTGGGGACCTTACCGTCTCTCCTTCTTGGAAAATGCTTGCCCTGAAGCATTCTTATAACATCATGACGATTCTTGGATCCCAAGTAGATATGTAGAATGATTCAACAAACATCCATTGCCTTATGTTAATATCATTGAACTCATTATGCAAATCACTCATATAAATTTTCGGATCCTGAAGGTTAGACCTCCAATGGTTCTCTATGAAGCTAGGTCGATTATTTAGAGTAATGATCTTGTAGTGCCTAACCATAAGGTGAGACATCCAAGGTTGCATGGACTCTTCACAAGGATGTCTTATGATAATCTTAAACCTATATCCATTATCAACCTTTGATCTCTAACTAAAAATTGAATTTCAATTCAATCTTGGCTGTTGCGCTACTCCATTTTTAGTAATATGATCCTTGTGCCCATCTTGTAGTTGCTTCTTCTTCCATCGGACATGGATGTTAAGATTAGGCTTATCCTTAGTCAATGGAAAGGTTTGGTTCAACCATTTGAACAAAAACTTGACATCTTCCTTCAAAACTTGAAAAGATAATTCCAATGGTTCCAACTTATTATGATCGTGAATGATGTAGGATGTTGGTAGGAATCATTGTCTCTTGTAGAGAGCTCTAACTTCCATGGATTTAAATATGTCATGAAGTCCAATTGATCTTCCATAAGATATATGCGGGGAGTGTTACTTCTCCTTGCTATCCAACTCAAACATTCACTTCATGATCTTTGCTCTATAGAAGGAATTCTTTGTTGAATTTCATCCTTTGGTAGATTGAACGAGGAGTGTTTAGCGATGACATTTTTAGAGCTTATCTTATTATTCTGAACGGATCTCAATGTTTTCTTGATAAACGATGCACTGGGATCCCAAAATATATTTTCATCTTTGCCTTTGTGTGATCTCCAAATAGCCTCTTCATTTACTTCAAAGAGTGGGTTGTCATAAATTTTGTCCACTTCAACTTCAAATAAGGGGTTATAAGTAAGTTGAAGATTAACTTCGCTTCTAAAGTCGATCTTATCTATATTCAAACTTTCATCATTTGTTTCCTTGTATAGTTCTTTCAATATATTATTTCTTCCTCTATCTTTTGATCTCCTGATATGATCATCAATTTGTTTGTATTGATCGTCCTTGTCCACTAGCTTTTGTATCTTATCTTCCCATACTTTTGATGTTACAAGTTCTTGTTAATCCATCTCAAGATGATTAGACTGGATATAAGTAGTAACTGTGGATTCTCTTGCACTAGGAGCATTACTCTTCTCATCTACAACCATAGATTATAAGTCATCTTCGGAAGTTGAAAGAGGATTTTTTTGACATCTTTGAACAACTTCAAATAATCTGAGAGATTATTATAATTTCTTTCTTTAGTCTCTACTAGATTATCCTCTGGGCATGATCCTTGAGATGATGTGAGGTCAACCTCATTATCCTTGTGGATACATGGACTTGACCCGTTGGTGATACATGTGGAGTCAATCGCATATTTTTCCTTTCCTTGCACTTGTGGCTCCTTTAAATATTCTTGTGGCGATAAATGGTCATCTCTTGCATTGTCTCTTCCTAGGGTTTCAATGCCTGCACTAGCACTTTCTTCCTTTGGCTTAATCACTTTCAATTACTCTGATAAAATTTGTTGTGTGGAGTGGTTGTGTGAGACTCTTGATGTGATTGTTGTGTTGCAATCATTTATCTCATGTTCCTTAAAGTGTTTATACTTTCCACTTTACCTTTTCAGGTCCAAGTGATGACTACTTCCCTCCTTAGGCTGGTGCTTAACTCTTAACTCTATGTAGTCTTCTAGGGACATGTCATGATGTAATCCACTTTTCAACCAATCTTGTCTAATTTGCTCCTGTAGATCCACTGATGTTGGTTCACTGCTTTCTCGTCGTTCAACTTTAGATGGGAATGTTGCTCTTGCACTATGTGTAGCCACATGTTGAGTGGAGTTTGAATGGTTATGGATAGACTTCCATTACTGATATTGTCTCCTTTGTAGCCATTGCTACTGCTTACTTGTTTTAGCGCATCCAATAGATGATTAACTCTTTCTTGAGTATTATTATATTGCGTTGATGGATGCATTCTCTTAAGTTCGTAGTTATCCTTGATTGGTCCTCAACTCCATTCGAAAGGTTTTTCTCACAGGTTGGCAGATTCATAGCTTTGATACCACTTGTAATGTCCCCTTTTTGACTATGTTAGGAAATAGGGACGATTACCTCAAATTCCTTTTTTACTATGTCAATTGAATACAATTTAAGCAAGTAATGGAAGATAAACCAAGATCAATTGCAATTTCTGATGTAATCAATATAAATATGTGCAAATGATATAGATATTAACATATCAATAGCAATGTCTGATATGCTGATATGAGTTATGCACTGTAAATGATGTTATCTATCACTTATAGTGATAGTATGATTATGCTTTATCTGATATACAATAAGAATATGCAATTGATAATTATTGCTTTCGGCAATGGCTGTGATATCTGATAAGACAAATTATGTATGCAACAATTGATGAGGTGATGTCACCTATGGTAATACAATTGCTATATCTGATCTTATCTTTACAGTTTATGCAGTGGATTCTGATATGTTGCTTATAGCAACGATATTGCTGTTTCAGATATGGAGTTAAGTACTTGCAATGTATGATATAGAGATCGCTTTAGCAGCAATAGAGTTGCTGTGTCAAATATGGATATATATTTCTTGCAACGTTAATCTGATGCTGTTTCTGATATGTCTATTACTATTGCTTGCAGTCAATGATGGATGCTGTGTCTGATATATTTTCCTTAGTCTCTGCAATCCTTAGATGCTGTCCCTAATTTGCCAATATATGCCTGCACCAAAATGCCAATGGCAATTCGCTCTAAACAAAGCAGATCCGTTTAAGGATTAATAAATAAAAAAGAGAAGTAATCAATGACCTGCTAAGTGAATTTGAATGTCTTCATATATCTTGCAATTAGATAAAATAGGTTACGTCCCAAGAGACATGTCTTGTGTCTATTCATAATCACCTCTTTACCTTTATGCTGATCACACCCCTTAGCATTCAATTACGATTAATGATAATTCTTTCTTGCTTAAGTACCAATATTGTAATTGCTGTCATTACCATCCTAAATCATGCCTTTTCATAACAGATATCGATTAGTTTGTAATTGCTGGTTAACGGTAGTTGGCATTTTCTTGCCTTAATCGATATTAATCAATGTTTGAGTAATCAATTTGCTATCATCGTCTTTCTCTTAAATCGATCTTGCATAATATATTCTTCCATCGATGCTTGCGAATATGATATTTGATATTTCCATCAAGATTTGCCCATGTGGATATCCACCTGGAATTTCAATCACATAGGTATCGATATCCTTTGATGGCTAATTCTTTATATCAGCGGTGATATTTATTCTTGTAAATCATAACATCGAAAGTCCCTTCTCATCATTGCCAGCTACTGATAACTTTCTTACCACACAATCGCAAATGCTGATCTATTGATAAGATAATAGAGGACGCTGTGTTTATGTGCTTCTCTTTGACGTATTCCTTCGGTTCATTTTATACGATTTGACAGCGATCTTACTTCCTTCCTTAGCTTCCGTTTTCCTTCAGACTGACTCTTGATTCCTTAGTTACCTTCGATTACTGCTATTCTCTTTCATTGTTGTTGAACCTATCTAATATTGTTCTGGTATTTGTCTGTCTGGAATTTATTATATAACACTTATAAAGTCCTCCTGTCTTTTTTATAGACATCCTTATCCTCATATCGTGATTATGAGTATTTTCCTATTTGTATCAATAGTTCCTGTCACCGCCTCTGCATATTGATCAGTTACTTGTATCATTTTCTGATTCTCTATTTTGATCATAGATTATGTGGCTGTGACTCTGTTTTGATGAATAAGTTTCAATATTTAATTAAAACTTATTAACTCTTTTATCAACTCTCAGGTCCGAAATTGGGGATGTTACAATACCTCATTGGCCTGTGGGTATTTGGTATATTCTGCAATGATGTCATTTTTCCAATTTCCGGTGATGCTTGTTATGGTGTTCAAATGGGGTTGTCTAGACAAGGCATCTACTACCACATTATTTGCCCCTTCGACGTACTCAATATAAAAAAGCATAAGCTTGTATTTTGCTTACCCATTTCTACTGGCGATCATTTAGATCTTTTTGATTCATGAAGAATTTTAAGCTATTATGATCTGTCTTGACATTGAATTTTCCACAAACCAAGTATTGCTTGAATTTGGCTTGGGCATGCATGATAGCCAACTTTTTTTTATTGTAGATAGAATAGTATTTCTCGGTTTCTGTAAGCTTGCGGCTTTCAAATGTTATGGGATGCTTATTTTGCATAAGAGCTGCTCCAATTCCTTCCCATGAAGTATCACACTGTAGTTTGAAGGGTAATGTGAAATTAGGGATAGCTAGATTAGGGCATGAACTCATTGTTTCCTTTAGTCTCTCAAAAGCTTGTTGAGACACTTTACTCTGCACAAAGACTCTCTTTTTGGTCAATTCAGTGAGTGGTGACTATTTTGGAGAATCCTTTTACAAAGCGTCTACAGTAGCTGCATAGTCCCACAAAACCCGAGTTTCTCGCTTTCTATAAGCTTGCGGCTTTCAAATGCTATGGGATGTTTATTTTGCATAAGAACTGCTCCAATTCCTTCCCCTGAAGTATCACGCTGCAGTTTGAAGGGTAATGTGAAATTAGGGATAGCTAGATTAGGGCATGAACTCATTGTTTCCTTTAGTCTCTCAAAAGCTTGTTGAGACACTTTACTACGTACAAAGACTCCCTTTTTGGTCAATTCAGTGAGTGGTGACTGTTTTGGAGAATCCTTTTACAAAGCGTCTATAATAGCTGCATAGTCCCACAAAACCCGAGTTGTGTTAGGGTTTTGGGTTTTGGCCATTCCTTAACGGTTTTGATTTTTTTAATCACTTCTTGTGCATTAATCTTGCGGCCCAAGTAAAGGATCTCCTCCAACCCAAACTCACATTTTGAAGTGTTAGTATACAAAGATTCTTGTTTCAAGATGTTTAGGATCATAGAAGCATAAATCTACAAAAAAATCCCGATTATACCCGATTAATCCTGAATCCTAGAGCCTGTCAATTTTTTCCCTGAAAAAATCGTTGACCCTATTTTCAATTACCTTTTTGCATTTAAAGCGCATTAAAATCATATTAAAATCCCTAAAAAATGGCAAAAAATTATTGCAAAAACCTACGAAACCCTACAAAATTAATTTGTTTTATATCACGGTCTCAATATGACTCGAGCTCTCTACACGCCTCGCCCCATAAATTCTGATGAGATCAAATATATAATTAATATTATACACTATTTTTTTTGATCGGTAATTGATGAGTTTTTTATTGATATTCAAGAAAAGATTTACATAGCATGCCACTTTGTATTGGCAGATTAGTCATTTGAACACGTGACTAACCTATCTGCACCTCATATACATTCAGCTATTACAGGGGGCCTCGTAGGCATCAACAAAACCATATTTTTCTATCTGCTTTTAAACACTATATAACTATACCTTAACAGTTCGACAACTACCAAAAAACAGTACACTAGACCTACAGTAACGAGCCCTTTTTAACTGACAAATTTGGGGCCAGAACAGACAATACCCATCTTGTTGGCAAAAACAAAATTTGCAGTGTCCATGGCAGTTCACTCCATTCATTTCTTCATCATCTCCTCCTTCAATATGTTCAGAATGAAAATTCCTCCGCGGGTGGCTAATTTGCTCTTCTTTGCCTTCCTAGCTGGCTTCTCTGCTACCTTTGTGCCTTCCTCTGGCCTCAGTTTGGCAGTCGATATCCTTGGGGTCATTTTCATTTTTGTTTTCCTCTCTGTCGCCAGACGCTCCATTTCCTCCTCCACAAACTGCATATACCCCAACAACTCCCATCCGTCCTGAGCTGCCTCAATCTGCTTCTCCTTTGATTTCGTGGTACTCCATAAGAGAAAGGGCTGGTAATCCCTAGACGCTCCATCCACAACCCTCCAAGGGCCTTTTCCAATCACAAATCCAACACTAGGCTCGGCTGTTCCCACAATGGGAATCGTACCTCCCGCCCACTCCGACTTTACACATAGCTTCATTGCCTTTGGAGCCTCCTTCCGACTTCTCAATTGCAATTCCCAAGCGAGGAAGATGGATGAAATATCCAGGTTTGTCCGAAGGTTTGTCTTCGGGTACTCTTCACCCAACATCTTCGCTACACACCCCAGAAACGTTCATCATCGAATTTGAACACCCGTCGCATCCTTCTCACTGTGATTTCTCCTTTGAATGTCGATAGTTGGTTTGGGGAGTTGAGTGAAAAATTTGCCTCCATTTTCTTTGCTCTGTCTCTTTTCACTCTTCACCAATGTCACTATCAATGTGATTTCCACAAAATCAAATGAAATAGGGAACAAGCAATTCAGAAAGTTCCGGATTATTCTTGAGGTACCACCACTATCGTTGGCTATATGCTGTCGCCATTATTGCACAATGATGTCTACACCAACCTTCTTCTAGCTTGTTTAATTGAGTTGTCATGCGATAATTCACTGCCATTTATTCAAGTGCCATGCTTCAGCTTCCCCTTTAATGATTCCATTAACTATGACAAGTTACCTTCCAGGTGCAGTTTCCTAACCTCCATTTTCGTTGCCATTTTGATGGCTAGCAGTGCTGCCATACTTTTAGCTTTGTTGTTTGTTCCTACTGGAAGCCTCTTTGCTCCAATCATCTGAATGTCACCTACATCGTCCCTCGCAACATAGCCAACCCCAGAAGGCCTCGGGTTGCTCTTTGAGGCCCTGTCAAAATTGATCTTAAACCAACCTTTATCTGGAGGTCTCCAAGATTCCTTCATGACTGAAACGGAAGGAGGATGAACCCTCAAAGGCCCATTAATAGGCAATATTATACACTAATTTTAAAATTATAACTATTATGCACTATTATAGATGGCCCTTAAATGGGGAAGGAACAAACCCCTATAGTTTATAACTAATATTCTAGAGTAGTTTCAAAATTTAAATTATTATTCACTATTAATATATATTAATAGCATAGAAGTGAAAAATAGCAAAAAATCGCAATTATACGTGATTAATCAGGAGGCGGCATGTGTAGCGATTTATTCCCCCAAAATCAGGATTTGAATTTTTTGGTCAACAGCTTTGAACTCTTTTTTTTCGATTTATCGAGCAATTAATAAACAAAAAGATTATGGGAAACTAGTAGAAACCCTAAAAGCGACACTGACGGGAAAAAGACGCAAAAACGTGACGTGATTCTCTACAAAATTGATGTGTGACACTGAAGACGCATTGGCAAAGTTTAGTCGAAAGTGTTGCAAAGTCTCGAAGTGTTAAAGAGTCGGGAAGTAGCGTGGGAGATAGGCGATTACTAACAAAATTATCCTCTCTTTCTACACTGAATATATTGTATAGCTTGATTGATACTATTTCTTTTTAATCATTGATTTTGTTTGTATAAATTTCAAATATTTAAATTGTTGCAATATGAAACAAAAGAAGACTGTAACAAAGCTGCCTTATTTTTTTTTGTGATATGATCTAAAAGAGCAGGGTAACAAAGTTTTGCCTTATTTATTTTGGAGAAAACAAAGAACCCTACAATAATCATTATAATCATTTTAGGCTTGTCAATTATGACATAAGTTCTTACAATTCATCAAATTGCTAGATGTTTAGAACTCTACTCAAAATTAAATTAAAAAATTCATGCAATTCTGTCTCTAAGCTCAACAAATATAAAGTTGTTTTGGTATATACATGTGTATAACTATATATCACTTCACATATGTGTATATCATGCTAATTTTGTATATAAATATTTGTTGAGTATATATAATTAAAGGAACTCGAGAGAATTCTAGAAAATGAATTCTACTTGTATGAATATGAAGATTTTCTTTTATTGACAATATTTTGCGAAGAAAGCTTCATTTTGATTTGGAAAAATAAGAAAGCCTACATCATATTTTGGTGCTACTTCAAATCATAGCTTGATTGAAATTTATACAAACAAAATCAATCTTAAAACTTTGCGTCCTCCAAGTTAAAAATATATCAGGAGGAGGTCGTGCAAGTGCTTTGAATCATACAAGTCCTTTATCATCTATGCTATGGAAATGTAATTTAATTTTAAAAAAAGTAGTTATTGACTGTTTTTCTTCAAATTTTCACTTTTTTTTTTGTAAATCCGATTTTTGCTGATTTTTTTGTAAAATCCTACCCCTCTAGTTTGTCGATTTATTCCCCAAAACTTTTTTGCTTCTATGTTTAGGATTTCATCAATGAGTTTGAGATGTTCTTCCCATGTCTTGTTTTCAGAATATATGATTCATACACGATTGAAATGTTGCTGGGGCATTTGTTAGTCCAAAAGGTAGGACTAAGTACTCAAAATGCCCATAATGACATCGAAATGTAATATTAGGAATGTCTTCTTTTCTCATCCTTATTTGATGACACCTTGATCGTAAATGAATTTTGGAGAAGTACCTGGCTCCATAAAGTTCGTTGATTAACTTGTCGATTCTTGGTATGGGGTATCAGTTCTTTATAGTTTTCTTGTTTAAAGCTCTATATTCTATGCACATTCTCATGATATCATCTTTTTTCTTTACTAGTACCATAGATGATGCAAAAGAACTGAAACTAGGTTGAATAAGACCCATCTGTAGTAGCTCCTTATTGGTTCTTTCAATCTCTTATTTGAATTTACAGGGGTGTCGTAGGGTGTGGTGATCACATGTTTCACCCCTTCCTCCAATTCTATTGTATGCTCAAATCCTCTTTTTGGGGGTAGCCTTGTGGGAATGTCATCAAATACTTTCTTATATTTGCTTAAGATTGGTTGGATGTCAATGTGGATTGTTTTGCCATAGGTGGAGTTCTTATCAAGACTCATACATTGAGCAACCCACTCTCCTTGTCCATGTCTAAAAGTTCTTTCATTTCTTTTGTAGGAGACTACTTTCGGGGATCGGTCGGGTAATCCTTCCAAGGCGACTTCTTGTCCTTCATGTTGGAAGCGAATTTTCAAGTTCAGGAGATCAAACATGAAGCATCCTAGGGAGTAAGGGGTGCCTAATATTACATCAGTGTCTAATGGTACTATGTAGAAATCTTCTTTAATGGGGTGTTTCCTCAATGTGATTTCTAGTTGGGAAATTATTTTAGTACATCTAACCAAAGCTCCCGTAGTTGTGGTTGTCGTGAATTCAAACTTCATCCTTGCAACTAATTTTTCATCAATGAAATTGTGGGATGCCCCACTATCCACTAGGGTGATAACCTTATGTCTCTTGAGGGTGCTTTTGACTTTGAATGGACGGTGCTTGGAGGCTTGAGAGATGGTGGTCAACATTCTATGTTCTTCATTTTCATAATTTATCTTCTTGTTAAGGTTCTCTTTGATTTCCTCATTGGATGTCACTTCCATGTTATGCATTCGGCTTCCTTACTAACATATGTGTCCACGTTCCCATGGTTCTTTATATGTAATGCCCCCTTTTCGGGGCACATTATTTGTGCCTTATAGTTAGCCTTTCATCATGGTCCGGTGGGCTAACCGACGTCTTGTAGAGGATCAGAGGGGTGTTTGGCCTAGGTGTTTTTAGTTTCGGGCCAATCGGATAAGTTTCTGCAGAGTTTCCAGGGTGCTTACTATTTATAGTAAGTAGGAAGAACTCAATGTACCTGGCATTTCAGTAGTGGACTCACAGCGTCTCGCCGAGAGCTTTCCGACAAGCTATCACACGTCTCCATCCGAGTTTGTTTGGTCTTCCGTTTTAATGCCAGAAGATTGCTCACTTTATTTTATTATGTCACTTTATAACCAATGGTTATATTTATTCAAAAGTGACTTTAAGTGAGAATATGAAAGGACAGAGAGGGGAAACTGAAAGGTCACATCCATTGCTTTAAAAGAAGGATTGAAGGCTCATTTGGATATGCTTAGTTTTATGATATGATATTTTATCTCTTGGAGATATTAGGAAGCTTTAGCTTTCGAAGTCAGCCTTCAGGACGGAAACCCTTTTGGCTCAAAGGAGGATTGGACGTAGCCTCAGTTCGTCTCCAGTGCGGATTCACATCAGAGTTCGCCTTTGCATTCACAGGTTCCTTATCATTCAGTCTTACTACGTTTATATATTTCAGATTGGGATATTTGTAATTCCTGGTTATTGTATTGCTGTTGTATAATACGATACCTTTTCTTTGAGAAGTTATTGGAATATATTTACTGGTTATTAGAGTATATTCGCTGGTTATTATTGTTGGATCGGATGTTTATTTGCATATATCTATTTCAATAAATCTGCGTACGATTTATTTGAGAAAATCCGAGATATGGCCACTTAGGTTCATTTCAGTGGTATCAGAGCTGGTTTTCCTGCCAGCCTGTGGAGTTTATTTAGCAACAGATATACAAAAGAGTTTTATGATTAAAAGAATTCAGTATTATGTATTCTAAATATTGAATCGGACTTAGCAAGCAAGGGTCCAGTAAAGATTTATCACTACGGGCTTCTTTAATCTAAGTGATTGAATTCTGTTGAGAATATAGAGAGCTGTGGGGACATAAGCATCATTTCGGGTGTTTTTTTTAATTTAATAAGCTGGGCACATGCCGTGAAGAGTATTTGGCGTTGCATATATATATTTACTTCACTAGGCAATATAAAGGAGACTTTATAATTTGATAAATATTAAAGTTCGACGAACTTTTTATGAAGCCTGGAGAATGTATTGTTGTCGTGGGAAGCTACTTTCCGCCAAAGTCTAAACATTAATTCGGGGCCGGAATTTATTTCTTTTTGGGCAAATTATTCTCAAGTTGGGCGGAAGATTAATATTGGCCGAGCTCATACCTGGCCATGTCTGTTCGCGGGTGCCTATAGACAATTCCTTGCGAACCATTTAGAGTCTTTATTGGCTCATTTCTGCTTCTTACCGTTCGTGTGGGCTTCTAACGAGCATAACATTGGTGACGTGAACTGTGGTTGGGGATTGTATCTATCTTCACGGTCTTCACACGACTGCAGAATAGATACGTGGGTGACTTATTTGATAGCTTCGGTTACACTACGCCGGGGTGATCAGATCATTACAGCACGCGTTACAGTTGGCGTGTGTATAGTGTATTGCCATCTTGGCATAGTTCAAAGACTTCTGGTGGAATACAGTCTTGAAAAGCACCGCATGTCTTGCGAATTGGAAATTTCTGTGTAAGCTTCAGCGTATTTGTTTGCGGAAGGGAATATAGCATTGTTGGTTAACAGGTATGCTATATGCGGGCCGCATTGACTTCAAAGATTGAGCAGCGTGTCAGTGTACTGTAATGGCCATTGCCATTTTGAAACCAAAAACTAGCCTATATAGAAATTGGCAAAAGTGCTTGAGGAGAGTAGAAGATTTGCAAGGGTTGAAATATCTCTTTTATTGGACGAGATGGCTAAAACTGGATGGGTTGTTAAGTATGTATTTTTGTCCCCTAGTGAACAGGTCACAACATTCGAGTGGAGGACACCCATAAATGATAAAAGTTTTTCCCAAAACATTACAAACTCTGAATTTGTATAGGCCAGAAGTCAACTTTTGTGGAAATAAAACTGCAAAATTCTTCAAGTAATATCTTCAGCATAACATGACTTTGTCAACTATTATTGTTTTTCAATGCATCAAAGCTATATTGAGCTTTTGCATGAAAATATTGGAAAATAATTCTCCAGCCAAGCAAATATTGGGGGAATTGAAGTCCTTATAGTTGTTGAAAATTCCAGACTGCTGTAGCCTTGGTAATAGGTCAGAATTCTCGTTCAATATCTCTTATGTTCATCACCGGTATCAGTATTTAAAGAATATCCACAGCAGAAAAGTTAACAGTGTTAAACCTGAATTCAAAAATTGCAAAACATAAAGGGAGTTTATATCATTTCTAGTAGACAAAATATCTACCTAAGACATTGCAAGTAAATTGCTTGACAAAATCCCGATTTTGAAATTATCAGAACAAGCAGGGAATATTACAGTAAAACTGAAAATTCAAAGAAATCAGATTGAATACAATTGTTTAACAGATTTTCTGCGGAGTCAAGGGTATTTCTAGCTAGGAAAGATGCGTGGTTGGGAAAAGATCCTGAAGGATCTTGCTAAGGTACAACAATAGTTAGCCTAGGTTTCACAGCCTAATGAAAGGACAAAAATACTCGGCATGTATGAGGAGTATAACACACTTCCTCCACAGGTTCAGAGAGATTTAACCTTCTCTAGTTTCCTAGACTTTCATCCTAAGCTAAAACACAAGACTTTAATCGCAAGGAAGCAGTGGTAGGATTTGGCCCGGGACCTTCTTGCACAAGTTAGGTGCAAAAATTTACATGAAGAGTTTCCAGCTATCACTAATCAACCCATAAGTGAACAAAAAACTAAATCAGTTTTTGAAGAAAAACCTTATGAGGTTGTCATCGAAGCAGGAGATTGTAAAACAAATATTGAACCCATGTATGAAGATGAGGCTAAAGAAGAGGCAACAAATATGCAGGTTACAGAATATGAGGAATCATGTGATTTCTTTAGCAATGCATCACGTATGCATACTGATGAATTGGATGAACAATCTGAGAGTGCATTTCAAAATGATAACAATAAGAAGCATGCCTTGCAGAGTCAGCTGAAAGTCAGTAACAATGCTATTACGGCAGCTCTTGTTTACCATGATAGCACTCACCAGATCATTGAGGATCTTTACAGGAAAGTTCAAAAAGAGACAAGACAAGGTGATATAAGGATTGGATCTTATGTTGCAGATTTACCGGAGGTCAAAACAACAATTGAGGTTTCAAAATTAGAATATCTATGCCTACTGTCAGATCACGATTACCTGTTACAGGTTGCAGAAAATTATGGTGAGCAGTTGAGAGGAAAAGATGACGAGGTTAATAAGCTCAGCAGAGAGCTTAACATTGCTCAGGAAACATTAGAGCACACACGTCTTGCTCTTCAGGAAGCAAGAAATCAGATCATTACCTCCAGTCAGTACAGGGAACAGAACGACAAGGAAATGTCCGAATTCTTTTGGGAAGTGATTCAAGAACTCGATAGCATACAACAGACCTATGACTTGGATAGCGGTCCCAAAAGAGCTTTGGATCATCCAGAGTTCCTTAGTAAGTTGGATAACTTTCAGGTGATCGACAATTTCTTGTTTAAGATGGACGTCGATTTGATATTTGATAATCCTTTCTTCGAGCTAGATGAGGAAGGTATTTCCTATCTCCATGACGAGGATGAGATTGATTGCAGGATTTGGGACCCTGGTTCAGTTACTACAGTTGGGCCTTGGTCACCAGATGGGAGTAACGAGGTGAGTTCAGTTGTTGAACAGTTGGGTTTCTACATCAGCGGTTCAGGACGGGTTCACACGGCTGGGACTCCACCACATTACCATACCGATTCATCCAGTGCTTGTGATAATTCTATCACCACATATTTTAGGCAAGATGTTGATGATCGGATAGAGCTTATTCAGTACGGGGTTATTGAGCTTGGTATGATGATTATGCTTGTTGGGGTGAATTCCTCACACCAAGGTGTACACTGTATGACTCCGGGTATCGAGAGACAGTTATGGAATCCTTATGCTAATTCAGGATTTCCAACAGAGTTGGTTAGTGCATCGCATATTGGCCACATTATATGGGATGCATTGGGTTTCTCATTCAGCCCACCTACGGAGAACTTCCTTTTCCGATTATTGCAGAGGTGTGGGGTGAGTGATTGGTTTGGTACACTTCCTTGCTTGCAGGTGGAAGCCTTGTCCGACAGTTTGGGTACCCTGCCTCTTCAGTGCAGTTTCCAGTT
This sequence comes from Thuja plicata, assembly GCA_018584345.1. NCBI lineage: Eukaryota > Viridiplantae > Streptophyta > Pinopsida > Cupressales > Cupressaceae > Thuja > Thuja plicata. The sequence goes on from MU225240.1 coordinate 10,549,136, forward strand.
TGGACGACGGATCAGAGGGGCAGTGTTATGGCAGTTGGGCATTTCTGGTGATTCATTCAGCATGAGCATAGGGCATCAGGATATTTCAGCCAGCTGGGGAGATGGATGGCCCTTTTGGTTTCCCCTGCATTTGATTGTAGGGGTACTGGTGATCTCAGTTGGAGTGAGGTTCTCAGTTGGGTTGAGGACTTTCTCACAGGTGATGGCGACACAGGGCAGTTTGGTACGATCGATCTTGCAGTGATTTGGGGTCATGACATGAGACCGGTTGTTGTTTTGTTGCTGCGTGAATGGCTTCACAGGTCAGGGCATAACTTCTGTTTCAGTCTCCCACGACAGATTGGTGGAGCAGTTCCCCTGAGATTTGTTTGGGATCCAGGTATTAGGATCACCGCATGCAGATACCGATTGCTTGAGGGCAAGCAATCTCCGGGAAGGGATGATTTTTAATGTCCCCTTTTTGGGGCACATTATTTGTGCCTTATAGTTAGCCTTTCATCATGGTCTGGTGGGCTAACCGAGGTCTGGCAGAGGATCAGAGGGGTGTTTGGCCTAGGTGTTTTTAGTTTCGGGCCAATCGGATCAGTTTCCGCAGAGTTTCCAGGGTGCTTACTAATTATAGTAAGTAGGAAGAACTCAATGTACTTGGCATTTCAGTAGTGGACTCGGAGCGTCTCACCGAGAGCTTTCCGACAAGCTATCACACGTCTCCATCCGAGTTTGTTTGGTTTTCCGTTTTAATGCCAGAAGATTGCTCACTTTATTTTATTATGTCACTTTATAATCAATGGTTATATTTATTTAAAAGTGACTTTAAGTGAGAATATGAAAGGACAGAGAGGGGAAACTGAAGGGTCACAGCCATTGCTTTAAAAGAAGGATTGAAGGCTCATTTGGATATGCTTAGTTTTATGATATGATATTTTATCTCTTGGAGATATCAGGAAGCTTCAGCTTTCGAAGTCAGCCTTCAGGACGGAAACCCTTTTGGCTCAGAGGAGGATTGAACGTAGCCCCAGTTTGTCTCCAGTGCGGATTCACATCAGAGTTCGCCTTTGCATTCACAGGTTCCTTATCATTCAGTCTTACTGCGTTTATATATTTCAGATTGGGATATTTGTAATTCCTGGTTATTGTATTGCTGTTGTATAATACGATACCTTTCGTTGAGAAGTTATTGGAATATATTTACTGGTTATTAGAGTATATTCGCTGGTTATTATTGTTGGATCAGATGTTTATTTGCATATATCTATTTCAATAAATCTGCATACAATTTATTTGAGAAAATCCGAGATATGGCCACTTAGGGTCATTTCATTATATTTGAAGCACAAATTTCTCCCTCTTAGGTCATCATGTTTTTTTTTGATCTTTTTTCTTTTGCACACATGCCCATGGTCCCATGGCTCTTTGCAATGATAACATGGTCTTCCCTTTTGGGATTCCACCTTGTGCTTATCTTCTCTATGAGAATACTTGGAGTGTGTGTATGATGCAAAGCTTTTGGGCCTATCTTTTTTCCGGTGATTATCAAATTTCATTGCCTTTTGAATTGCTTCATCTAGGTTTGTTGGGTCCAACCCGCTCACCATACTTCTGATTGATTCTTTCAATCTCTCCACGAATAGGTAAGTAAGTCTCTCTTGAGAGATTTTTTCGTACCATGACAACCAACTACTAGAATTTGGTGGCAAATTCTTCCACTGTCCCTTGCTGCTTAATTTGACTTAAATCTTTGAAGTACCATTGTGGATGCCTTTGATCAAATATTTTAATGTTTTTTTGTGTAAATTTGTCATAAGTGGGTATGTGTTGGTGACCTTGGGTGGTAAGGCCACGTTGTGACCACTTGTGGGCTGTTCCCGTCAAATGGAGCACGACAAATTTAATGAAATTCTCCTCTATCATGGGGCTTAATGAAAGATAAGAGTCCAATTTTTGGACCCATGAACGTGTCGTGAGTTTCCCAGATCCATCAAGGTAGGGAGGGTCATCTTACTCAGCCTTTCCTTTAGGTCCTTATTGGGTTTTCTTTTTCTTTTCTTATTAGGGGTAGTTTTCATTTTGGCATCACAATAATCTTTGAAAGAAATATTTCTCCCAAGATCGGGGTCAAGTCTAGAGTATGCTTCTACAATATCATCAACATTATTCATGGGTGGAATGTTTGCATCTTCATCTTCCATGTGTTGCTAGGTAGGAAGGGGGTCTTGTTGGCTTGGGGTTGGGTACCCTTGGGTTTTTTTTTTAATTCCTGGAGTGGTTGGAGTTAGCATCCCTTCCATGAGAATGAGGGTTACTTATATTTTGAATGACTTGAAGGAGTAGTTGGTTCTTTCATCCCTCTCATTTTGTTTTGTGAGAGCTTGAGTGGTTTGTTCCATGAAGGCCCTCAACTCATTGCTCATTTGTGTAAGCTTCCTTCTTTCTCTTTCCAACGCTCTTTGAGCCCTTTGGCTAGTTTGCATCAACTACCTTTCATAGGATGACAAGAAAGATGCTTTGATATCAATTATGATGTCCCCTTCCTAATTTGCCCTCGAATTAGCTCTACAAATTACAATGGCAATCAAACTAGGGTTAGGGTTACATCTTACCAAGTAAAATATCTCTTCAAATAGGGTAATCCTGTATTTGAACTCTGCAATCATAACATAAGGAACACACACACACATCTATATATCCATTATTAGGTTTAGTCCATAACACAATATTATAATATCTATAGCATCATTGCAGACACATTAGGGCGTGGGAGAAGAAGTACGATAGGTCCGCTTAAAGCCACGCCTCAGTAAGCCCAAGAGCGAAACTTTGGCCCTCTTGGCCCCAGTGGCAGGCAACATGGACATCCACTCAGGGTATCTTACCTAGTGGGGAGCTTGTACCTTCTTTCCCTATCCATGCTTGATCTCCTAAGATTGATAGACATCATTATAGAGTCGGAGAGATGTAATGGAGGTTCCTCGATTGTCCTATCTAAGTCCAAGAGTTGAGCTTTGGCCCTCTTGGCCCTAGTGGTAGGCAACATGGGCATCCACTCGAAGTATCTTACCTAGATGACAATCCTCACAATTCCCCTTCCCCTTACAAATTTTTGACATATGCATCTTATATCCAATCTTAAACATATATCAAAGATAATTGATTGACAAATTGAGCCATATTAATACCACAAGAGTAATTGCTAGATTACTAGATGCTGGTAGTAATAGTTCGAAAATACCTAGGGGTCTGTTATACCTTGTATCGTCCGAAAAAGTAAGCACCTAACTTGTGCTCATTTTGGGACCATTTTGTGCCTACTTTAGTGTGTTTTCTATGGTAGTACCTTATATTGCACTTAAATGCATACTTCATTCAAAAATGGGTTCTCCTCCTCCTTCAATCTTGCTTGAACTTGAGGTTGGCTCTTGCTTCTAGGCTTGATTTTCCTTCTTCCATCTAATCCCATACTTCATTTCCTCACCTAGAACCTATTCATTTATTGTCTGCTTTCAGGACCTACTCTGACACCACAACAACCTGCCTTTTCTCCCTCTTCTCCTTTCACCTTCCCTGACATCCCTGTGAAATTTGAGCCCATTTTGCCTGGGACAAGTTGACTGGCCGACTTGTCCTTGGGCTTTTTGGCTCAAATTTTGCCTGGAGTCCGATGCCAGGGTCTTCTTCCGAGGTTTTCAATTGTGGTCGGCCTGGATCAAATTTGAATCTTGAATTCACTATAAAAGGACCTCTTCTCCCCTCATTTGATCATCCATTATCCATTGCAAGCATCCATCAATCATATGCAAGCATCCAAGCACTCAAGCACTCAAGCATTCAAGCATTCAAGTTCAAGGAAGCCATCAAGAGCCATCAAGCATTCAAGTCTTCATTCCTCTCATGCAACCAAGGTGTTTCCTTCTATAGATCTAGCTTCTTTCCCCAATTGGAGGCCAAGCAAAGGAGTTTCTATCAAGGAAGGAGATCCACATTCATCCATCAAGCTTCATTCTTCTCTCTCTTCCCCAATCGAACATTGTGGCGAATTACAATATCTACTTCATGAGGTTTTGTCTTGCATGATTTCCTTTTGGGTTTTTGTGTTTAGTCAAAGCTATTGCATTTCGTGTTATCTAGATCTAGCCTTTGCTACATGACAACACACTTTTCCTTTATTTCATTTCATTTCAAGGTTGATTCCTAAAAGAGAACCCCTCTCTTCAAGGTTGATTCCTAAATGAATAGGTTCTAGGTGAGGAAATGAATTATGGGATTGGATGGAAAAAGGAAAATCATTTAAGGTTGATTCCTCACCAAGGCAAACCCCTTTCTTCAACCTTCTTCTCCGTCTTTCTGTGTGCAGGAATGGGTTGCAGAGTGAGAATTCCGGATCTGGGTAGTACAGGTGTAGTTATAGAACCGGGAACAATTTCATCAGATTTTGTCAGGAACAAAAGTCGACTTGTACCCTAAAAGTTGACTTGTACCTTCCACAATTCAGTGAAATTTCAGGTACAAGAAGATACGGATCCTTGCTTGCTAGATCTGAAGTTACGGCTGATTCTGAGATCCTAGCGGCAATCAAATTTCAGATTCAAAGTTCCATCCTCTCCATCTTGTTTCCAGGTGCACTTGTTCTTACCTCTTTCTCCTTGGCACTTACTTTATAAATCAGATTTCTTATTTACATTCCATTTACCTGCCATTGTCATTTTCTGTTAGGGAATCAAAACCCTATATTGTGTAGATCTCGCATTGGCACCCTTACTCTCTTGGTTGTGCTAATCGAATTTACTTTGTGGAGGCTTTGTATTCCCATGTGTATATAAGATCTTGGTCAATGATCTACATCTTAGCATTGCTCACCATTTTCTTTTATACATGCCCGATCTAGATATTCCTGTGATTGCTTCTGTTTTGATGATTGCGACTGTTTTATGATTGTAATGGGTATTGCTCTATGAGTTATTAGAATAATAATGTAACGTTTCTAATGGTCATCTTTAATGAGTTTACTTTTATTAGTTAGTTTCTATTTTTGTATTTTGTTAACAAGTGTTTCGTTTAGAAACATCATCTTGTACTTTTCTATTTAAGGAGACTTCATCTCCATTGTTTAATATCAAACTATCAAGTGTTATAACATGGTATCAAAGTGGGTCGATAGACTTCTCTAAGATTTGACAATTTTTTTAAAAGAAAAAAATTGTAGCCCTTTTCATGGAATTTTTCCAGAAATTTTTCGAATCGTTATAATGAAAAAAACATGGTTTCAATTTTGAAGGGTTTTTTAATTTTGTCCCATAAAAATATTATTTGGCAAGATTTAATAATTTTTTCCCTTTTAAATTTTTTTAGTGGGTAATTTTTCCCCTTTTAAATTTTTTTAGTGGGTTTTAATAATTTTCCCCATAAAAAATTTGGGAGGATTTTATAAGTTGTCCATAAAAAATTATTGTGGGTTTTTGTATTTTTTGCCTCAAAATTGTTTTGTAAAAGGGTTTTATTGTTTTTCCTCAAAAACCAAGTTTTGTATTATGATGTGTGTCTTGGATCTTGTCTTGGGTTTTGAACTTTTGATCGATTGTTTCCTCAAAAATCCTGTTTGGTTTTTCCAGTTTAATCCTCAAAAATTGTTTCAGGGTTTTGCATGATTTTTTCCAGAAAAATCATGGGTACTCGTTTGGAGGATTTTCTAATTTTTTCCACAAAAAATTATGTTAGGTGTTCTTGTTTTAGGGTTTTACCATTTTTTTCCAAAAAACGATGCTTTGTAAACTTCAATTTCAGGGTTTGGTGATTTTTTCTACAAAAATCGTGGTTTCTCGAAGTTTGTTTTGGGTTGCACCTGGAGTTGTTTAGGCGAACATTTGCAAACGTTATTTTTGCGGTTTTTGACAAAATCGTATCTGGAGGGTTTGACGATTTTTCCACAAAATCATGGTTTCAAGTTTCAACAGCTGGTGTCAAAGGGATATCTTTGTTACCCAACATCAGTTTGGATAGCTTCCGGTACTCTTGGTCATTTCCAGAAGTTCTGCAGATTCAAGGAGGGTCTCAGCAATAGGCTCATGTCGCAGAGTCTTTGGAAGAGAAGGGGGCAGCCTTCTATGCTTTTTTCTGGAGTTAGTACGATGACCATTATGGGAGGGTATTAGAATAATAATGCAATGTTTCTAATGGTTATCTTTAGTGAGTTTAGTTTTATTAGTAAGTTTCTATTTTTGTATTTAGTTAACGAGTGTTTCGTTTATAAACATTGTCTTGTAGTTTTCTATTTACGGAGACTTCGTCTGCATTGTTTAATATCAAACTATCAAGTTTTATAACACGAGTCTCCCTGCTGAATGATACCGATTGTATTTAACTTTCTTTGATGCTACTGTAAATATACAGTCTGCTGGTGAAGATAACTTTTATCTGTATTTCCTTTCCTTGTCTCTGTCGATGCCCTTCCACAAATAAGAGTCTGTCAATATATATAGCTTAAGAGGGACAAAGAGATGTCCTATGCTGTGACTGGGTCTTTCCTTAAGAGAAGTGTCTTTTCATATATTTAATTTCTTAACTAATTACTCCAGTGATAATGACCTTAAGGACAGCGATCTCAATGACAGCAATTACAATTCGTAATAAACAGTGATTACAATCCAAAGTGCTCCACCTTTAACAGATCGCAATTACCATTATATTCCTTACGGTCCAAATTAAAGACGGAAGTGCTCTGATTTTTCCTAACATGAATAACGGTTAATTGATTATTCGTGGGGACGTGACAATCATCATTCTTAAATTCATACTCAGTTTGCAATGCTTCCAAGGGAGGTCCTTGGACTTGTTACAACTATTTATGGTTAGCTAATGATGACATTCTCTATATCTTTTCAAAGTTGCAACGCTAGTAGAAAATAAACCATTCAACTTTAATGTTTTAAAATGTTAGGAAAAAGAAAGAAGGAAGAAAAAGGAAAAAAATAACAAAAAAGAAAAACTTTGAAATCCTTAAACAAAATTAAAATGTGAGAATAAAAATTTCAAAAACCTAAAATGAAAAATGAAAAATGAAAAAAGCACACACCTTTCAAATCCTTCTAATCCTATGATAATCACATTGCAACAATTGACAAGTTGTCAAATGTGTGTTCCTAGGACAGAGCAGAACACATGAGCAAAAAATATGATGAAACAAGGTGAAAAAGGCATTTTTAAGATGTAGCCTATTTTTCTAATGCATTGGGCCAAGTTCTTTTATATAGATCTGTGATTAATTGTTGGTCATTTGTGGCTCGGAATACCTGTGAGATTTGTGAGTTCTCTAAGACTTTTTTTGTATAGAATTGTGATTACTCATCAGTCACTTTTAGTTTGGAGTATTAACTAGATTTGTGAGTTCTCTGTGAGTTTTAGAACCATTGGTTATAGTGATCATAGTAAAGAAAAATGATATTAAGTATGTTTTGTGCAGATGACAATACAAGTATATTCCAGTCCATTTATTTTGTTTGCTTATTTCATGTTTTCAGTCTAGTTTTGTTTCACTGTGCTAGTTTTGAATGTCCATAAATATTGAATATGATAAATTCAAAATGGGATTGCAACTTCTGTGTATCCTATGCTTTTGCCCCTCCTGCAACATTAAGTAACAACAGGAGGAAGATCCTCGTGTTTGTAGTAATGAATGATTTTAATAAAAGGTTTTAAGTTAGAATTGGCTGATCAATAATGTTTTAAGAGTCTTAGATAACTCAAAGCAGGATTGCAACTTTATATGATATATCCTTTGCTTTTATGCTTTGCGTGACCTAATGTTGGTTTGTCTCATTTATTCCCTTGGAAATTTTTGTTCACGGTCTTTCTCCAAAAGATCTTGTATTGCCCCTTATTCATAATCCTTCAAAATGTTTTCTGTTTTCTCTTCAGAAGGAATTTAATTTTGTGATGTTTTCTCGCCTAGATATTTTTGTACCTCATCCGCTTTCTCTGCTCCTTGAAAGCTTTTTTTTTGCCTTTTTTACCCATTTAACTAAGTTAACATGTGTCTTTTACAGTTTTTGGAAGGCATTAGCGATTCCTTTCTCATCATGTTCAGAGTAATTTGCTGTTTTGTTTAAGTGTTTGTAGAGAAATCTGTCTGGGAAACCATATTAATGACATTTCCAGCAGAGAAAAGAGGCACATTCTTAATTTATGGCTTGGATACATTTGATATCCCTGACTTCAAGAGCAATATCTTTGGGCTGTTTTTGATCAAGCTCCAGTTCTACACATTGTCTGGTATGGTTTGCTGAAGCTTTTCCCTGTAATCTTGCGCTGTACTTACATAGCTTCTAAGCAATTTCCTTATCTTTCTGAAACATTCTTTTTCCATAACTCATGAGGAAGTGCCTATAACTGTATCTGAATAGATACTTTGGAAGGCATTTCTTTTGTTTGTTTAAAGTAATGTGCAAGTATTTCATAAACAATCTTGTGTTTATCCAAAATCAGCCCTCCTTGGAAGACCAGCTCCTGATCCATCTCATTAGCAAAAGTTAATATGAAGTGTCCATGAGGTCATGCCCTGATTTTGTATTCCCCGTGTATTTTCTGATTTTTCTGTGCTCACCGGTACAGATTTTCTATAGATAGCTGCATTCCCATAAATCTGCAGATTAGGCCTTCAATATCCGTTCTATGAATGTTATCATTAAAGAACTCTATTCAAGAATTCTGTCTTTAGTTTCAGGCTCCAGCAGTTCTTCCTTGCTTCCTGACAGATATTTCAAGATCCCGAGGTTATTGAATCTTCAATTTCCCGGTGGCTTTTTATATGCTTGACAGCAGAGAGCTCTTTTATCCATTGTTCTTCCTATAAGAGCCTGACAGAAGAAATCTATTGGGGGTTTTGCAAGCACTTCCATCTCTTTTTGCACGAGGATATCCTTCTGGTAATAGATTTATGCAAAGTCAATGAATCCTTGAAGAAATATGTAAGAACCAAAAAATGATCAAAATTGCATGGATGACATCCCCATATACCTTTAACCTTTAACCTTGATTCTCCGACAAACTTGGCTCAGTAATAATCTTATCAATTTCTGAGTATGACTAAATCACATTTCATATGTCAGAACCAATTTCTTTTCAGCATGGCTTGATTTTGTATGTGTTAGTGGCTTTGGGGTTCTAAAAACAAGTATCTGATTTGTCTTTTAGACGATACTGAGAAAAGAGTTATTGATGAATGGTATAGGTATGGTATTATAGAAAAGAGAAAATGTCAATGCTGCACAGAGATATAATGGACAAAGACGCATAAATATTGAATTGCTTCGAATGAGAACTGATGGGTTATAATGCATAAGATGCTGGCCTTTTGGGTGGATCATGGTTCGAAATTACAAGTCATCTAGAATCGTGTTTTTGGCTTTTGCTGATGTTCTGGGGGCAGGTACGCATGCCTATAAATTTTTGATGGAGACTGGTATCATCTTTGTTGATCCCTAAATAATGCAAAACATAAAAATAAAATACAATGGTAACTTGCAAAAATCTTGTCAAATATCAAATTCTGGCATAGGACCAGCCGTTTTTTTGATTTCTGTTCTTTGCCAATTTATAGGCCTGATTCCCTCTCAGTTTGCAATTACTAGAAGCCTGGGGATCTGTTCAATTTAATGTGAAGAATAAAGCTCACTTGTTCATGCTACTTAAGATGGCAAACCAACCTCAAAGAATTAGCACAACTGAAAAATTATAATGAATATTTAGGAACTTGGAAGGAGGAATTACCTCACTAAAACTGGATTCAATACCCTATGAGTTATAATATAATATAATAAACTGGTCCATGCTTCCAAGTCTTGATACTCTCTTTGGAAATTCATTGGCAATTTGTGTGCCTCAATGTGATAGGATTATGGTTTTTAAACTCAAAACATGAGTATTGTTTCTCACTTATTTCTTTTAGTGTGGTGAACAACCCTGTTACTTTCTAATACTTAGCTAACTACTTTGACATAGTACATTGTGATGATGAGTATATAAAAAAACATTTTTTCAATAATTCTTTTAGGCTACATTGGCATTAAAGCTAAGTTATGATAAATTCTCTGAATATTCCTGGAAGTTGTTTTAGATTGCTAGTCACGTCAAAGGGTATAAATATGTAGAACATTTCGTGTCTTTTGCTTATATTTTAACTCATTAATACTTTACAGGTCCAGAAATGTTCTTATCTTTAATGTATCTTTGGTTGTGTAAAATTTAATATTTAATTTTTTGCTTCAAAGGTGCTCCTGCCACTAGTGAATGTTCCTATGATTGATTATACACTGGAATGGCTTGCATCTGCTGGTGTTGAGGAAGTATTTGTGTTTTGCTGTGCTCATGCAAAACAAGTGACAAGCTATTTAGAAAATTCTGTCTGGCAAGCTCAACGAAATCTCACTGTTACTACTATTGAATCACATGATTGTGTTAGTGTTGGTGATGCCCTACGCTTTATTGATCAACGGAATGTGGTATGTTCTCTACTGCTCTTGTGTACCCTGTATTGTCTTAATTTTTTATTAGTGAAAATTATGCCAAGTAATATTCATTCTCAATTTTGTTAGGGTGGTATGTGTTCTACTCCACTCATTTAATGCTATATGTAGGGTGAGTTGGGCGGGTTCTTTAAAACATAACAATCACAGTTGATTATTTTGTAATTGACTTTCCTAATCTATGGTCTACCCTTTCGGGTAGCAAAAAAAATTGTTGCATTTGGTCGTAGGGTTACTCATCTTAAAAATATTATATTTTGAATTGCAATATCATTGGTCTCGTGGAATTAATGGCAATAGACATCATCCTGTTGTATATTTCCAAATTTGGAAAGAACCCTGTTGTGGGCAGTTAGTTTGAGGCCATTATGTCAAATTATGGTTTCATGTGTGGTAATTGAGTGAACTTTTGTAGATATTATTCTAGAGAGTGAATTTGTCATGCATGATGTCTCATGCCAGAATATGATGTCATTTGTAAGTGACAAATTTTTACATATAGTGATTTAGAATTGACTTCATGAAATTAATACTTAATTGTGGAGTTAAAACAATCTGTTACCTTTGTAAGTTTTTTTTATTGGTAATATTGCTTTTGACTAGAGCTTAGAATTAGTGGGGTCACAGTAGGGAGACCCCATCCCCAAGGTGATTGCATCTCAATGTCTAAGTATGGGCCTTATCACCTCTCATATTTGACTCATGTTGTAGCAGCATTGAATCCTTATGACTACCCTCCTTATCACTCCATATTCTCCTTATAACTCCTAGTTCAACAGCCGCCACCATTGGTAGTAACGCGCCCACCTTATAACTCCCCTGTGCGAAGACCACCTCCATCGACGAACCACCTTATCTCTCCAATCGTCGACCACCTTATGCCTCCTAATCACCTTATGCCTCTCGATGATGAGTGACGCCAAACAATACCAATTGACCCTCATGTCTCTACGACAGTCAAACATCCTTATACCTCCCCTGCCTCCAACTTTATGTTTCCTGCATCCACACGAGCCTGGGCCTTCTGCAGGCGCCTAGTCCAAGAACCCAGTCAAACACCTAAGCTAGTCATCACTCCCATGAACAACAGAGACAAGCAACGAACATCGTGCACAAACGAACCAAACCTGCAGAGAATCGAACACCAGACCTCCCTATCAACAGGGATCACAACATCCGTTGCGCTATGGGGACATCCCCTGTTACCTTTATTTGTTATTGATGACTAATGATCGGGGATGAATTGGTGTGGAATTGTAATGGGGACTAAAAGGTTGTGCGTGTTGGCTTATATCGTTGCAGCTCTACAGGATAGTGCCCTTACCAATCATTAGTGCATATTACTGAGAAGTAATTGGTAAAATATTTGTTGTATTAACAAATGATCAAAACGATCATTATATAGAATATACAAGGATACAAGGATAGAAAGTTTCTAATAAGAAACTGAAGATCATAGAAACGATCTTATCTACATAATTTACATATTATACAACGATGACTATTAAATAGTAATAAAATAATATTCTAATACCCTCCCTTAATGGTCAATCTGTCAACAACACCAAGCTGCCCCCTGAATTTAGCAAACTTATCTGGGCTGAGAGGCTTGGTGAGAATGTCTGCAATCCGATCCGCAATTGGAGCATACTGCAACTGAACTGATCCGTCTTCAACCAATTGCCGAATGTAATGACAATGAACGTCCACATGTTTGGTTCTTTCATGGAAGACTGGATTCTTGGCAAGTTTGAGAACTCCTTGATTATTAGAGAACAAGGGAGTCAGACCTGCTTGAGATATGTGCAATATCCGCAAGCATTCGATGAAGCCAAACTGCCTCACAAGCTGCCTTAACTGCTCCTCGATACTCCGCTTCTGTCGAGGAAAGAGCCACTGCTTGCTGCTTTTTACTAGTCCAGGTGACTGCACCAGATCCCAAACTGAACACATATCCAAAGGTTGATTTCTTATCATCAACTGAACCTGCCCAATTTGAATCTGTGAACCTACTGAGTCTAGGATCATGACTTTTAGTGTAAAAAGTCCATAATTAGAGGTGCCCTTCACATAACGCAGCACACGCTTTGCTGGTACCCAGTGATCAACCTTGAGGGCTGTCATGAAGCGTGAAATGTAGCTCACTTTAAAACTGAGATTAGGTTTAGTGGCAGTGAGATAGATGAGACTGCCCACTAGTTGCCTGAAAGTGGTTTCATCAGTAGGAGGAGAATCAGACTTGGTTGACAACTTCAGTCCTTTCTCCATAGGCGTGGAAGTGGGTTTACAATCCTGCATTCAAAACTTGTAAAGCAAGTTCCTGGCATACTTAGAGCATACTTAGCCTGGGAAATAAAAATGCTATCTTCAGTCTGCCAAACCTCAACACCTAAACAATAATAGAGAAGCCCCAAATCTGTCATGTCTTTGCACAAGTCGTGTTTGATTTCGGCAATCAAATGTGTTGAATTTCCGGTAATGATCAATTTATCCACATAGACAACAAGAAAGAGAACATCATCACCAACGTGTTTGATATACATATTAGTGTCAAAACGGCTACGCTAAAAACCATGAGCAACCAAGTACTGATCAATCTTGATGTACCACGCTTGAGAAGCCTGTTTGAGTCCATAGAGTGCTTTCATGAGTCGACATACTTGATGTTCTTTGCCAACAACCTTGAAACCAAGAGGATGCGTCACGAAGACTTCTTCCTGCAACTCACTGTTGAGGAAGGCACTCTTAACATCCATCTGATGGACTTTCCTTCCAAACTGAGCTGCAATGGCGAGAAGAAGACAAATTGTACTCATCTTGGTAGTAGGAGCAAAAGTCTCCTCATAGTCAATGCCCTCCCGCTGTGTGAATCCTTGAGCAACTAATCTGGCCTTGTATTTATCTTAGGTACCATCTCAATGATACTTGACCTTATACACCCATTTGTTGCTAATGGGCTTCTTCCCTAGAGGAAGATCAGAGAGAACCCAAGTGTTTTTCTTTAGAAGACTTTGGTATTCTGCATTCATTGCCTGTTCCCACTCTGGAATCCCTTTTGCCTCTACAAATGTTGGAGGCTCATAAATAATATAAAGGTTGGCCATGAGACCAAAGTTAACTGTATTTTGCTGCTTGCCCTTATTTCTAGAAGATCTGCCCTCAATAAGCTCATTAGGACGAAGATCACTGATGGTCTTAGCCCACCATTTAGGCCCAAGAGTAGATGTGCCAACATGAGATGGAGGGGGAATAAATGGAGTTGGAGCTGGAAGAGGATCTGGAACAGGTGGAAGATTAGCATCATCCGGAGGAAATTTAGGCAGTGCATCATCAAATACAAAATATGCATCATCCCTCCCATCAGGGGAACCAAATGGAAGACTAACACCCAAATCAGAGGCCTTGGAAGGCTAATCCTCAAAATTCTGCCCAGACGAGGAAAGTTGAAATGGTCCTCATTCTTCATCAAAGACAACATCACGCTTGAAGATAAGACGATCAATGGCTACATCAATCAGCCGGTAAGCCTTATGGTTGTCATTGTATCCTGTAAACATAAGCTTCTGACTCTTGGAAATCAACTTGGAGCGCTGGGCTTCTGGAATCCATACATATGCTAAAGAGCCAAAAACTTTCAGATGGTTGGTCTTGGGTTTGCGACCACTCAAGGCTTCCTCAGGAGTCTTCCCCTTAACATGTGTGGGAGACCGATTAAGGAGATAGACCGCAGTAAACACTGCTTCCGTCCAATATTTCTTAGGAACATTTATGTGTTCCATCATTGACCTAGCCATTTCTGAATGGTGTGGTTGCGACGTTCTACAACTCCGTTTTGTTGAGGGGTGTATGGTGTGCTTAACTGACGTTTTATGCCATGTGTATCACAGAAAGTGGAGAAAGTAGTAGAACAAAACTCCCCCCATTATCAGACCTAAGAGATATAATAGAACAACCAAACTCTTTTTCTATCAAGGCCTTAAATTTCTGAAATACAGTAAACACATCTGATTTCTGTCTAAGAAAGTACACCCACATTTTACGACTGAAATCATCAACAAAAAGCAAGAAATACCGACACATTAGCGTGGAACAATTGTAGTACCTTAGAGGCTCGCCACGAGTCACCATCCTTGAACGGTGTTCGGTACTGCTTCCCAGCTTGACAAGCTCCACAAACTCGTTGATTCTGAGTTTGAATTTCAGGCAGGCCATGTACTAAATCTTCTCGAACAAGCTGAGCAAGATAGTGAATGTTTAGGTGACAATATCGCTGATGCCAGAGACCGCTGATAGAAGATGAGTTAGCTGCGAAGGCATGCTCAAGAGAATCACCCGTATCTACAAGTTTGTATAGACCATGATCCTCAATGCCAACAATCAACAATCAAACACTTGTGTGCACTGAATACGACAACAAGCTGAGGAGAATGCCGCATGATCTGACTCACTGAGAGTAGGTTTAGTTCCATGCCAGGTGCATAGTATACATTGAGGAATATGAGATCCCTCCCATCAGACTATATCTAAACGTTGCCATTTCCGACAACGGTATACTCTTCACCTCCTCCAAATATGACTGAATTAGTATAGGGAGTAAATTCTATAAACCAATCACGCCTGTGAGTGAAATGCCGAAAAGCACCAGAATCTATATACCAGGCAGAAGATTTCATGTGGTCTGCAGGTCTTTTAGCCATGAAGGCGTAAAATGCAAACTCTTTCTGCTCTATGTTCTCAGCGCCATTGGCTTTACGCTGAGACCCTCCTTGCTTCCGCTGTTCGGAAACCAAACGATTGCGACAATCCTTGAGCATATGGCCATATTTATGACAATAGTTACACTAAACCTTCTTCTTTGAACCATCCTGAGACTGAATGGAGCCCTTCTATTGAGATGGCTGAGATGACTGAGATTTGCCTTTATCCTTGTGAAATGGATTTGGCTGCAAAGGCTTGCTCTGAAGAGGACGAGGTGGCACTGCTACCAAACTATTGTTTCCAATGATCCCGTTGCAGGAGTTTTGTGCACAATTCTGGAAATTTCAGATCAATATTAGTTGAAGTAATGTTGAGAGTTTCTATAAAGTTCTCTTAAGATTTAGGTAGACTCTTCAAGGTGATGACTACCATATCTTCTTCCTCCATTTTCCAACCAATAGCTTCAAGTTGATCTCGAATGTCCTTTATCTTCTTGAGATGCTCTTGTAAGTACATACGTTCATCCATCATGATGGAAAACAATTGGTTCTTTAGGAAGAACGCTCGGCTCTTGTCGGATGTCTCATGCAACTCCTTAGATGCTTCCAGATTTCGGAAGCTGACTTGCCAGAAGGAATTTGAGGCAACTTGTCATCTGTGTCAAAGAGCTTGACAAGCATGACGACTTCTCGATTCCGGTCATCAAACTTGTCTTGGCTGATCCGACTGTGGTAGGACGAGTCTTTGTTCCAAAACAAGACCATCAAGGTGACAATATTCAAAGATTGTCAGCATGCATTGCTTCTAGGTGTTATAATTTTTGCCGTTGAATCTCTGATTGCCTTCCAACATTAAGTTGGTCAATGACGCCATCTTGCACGTTTGCCAATGCATGGAAAACAAAAATCAAAGAAGAGGCGATAGCACAGAATCTGAAACATGAATATCCCAATGCAGAAAACAGAGGTAGATGTAGATACAAACTTCAAAAAATAGCAAAGTCCGACTGGCCTAGATTTCGAGCAAAAATTCTGACTGACCCAAAAAAATCCGATGAAGACCCAGAAGAGCTTATTTTGAATCCGGCAGAAAAACTGAGAGTTTCGAAAGAAACCCTACCTAGTTGCAATTAACTTGAAAAATGGCAGAATACCGCAGAGAATCCAAAAATCTTTAAGGAGATTGCGTGAGAACAGAAGTAGACCACGATGAAGGCTGAAAAACTCAAGGAAGTGGTCGTTCTTGACAGGAATCAACCAACAAATGACCTCCGTTTTGCAGACTCGCAAGCCAAAAAAAATGCAGATCTCCGTCGTGGGTTTGAAGAAAATGTGCCCTAACGTCACATGTCGACCCAAAACGAACAAGCAGCAACAAGGAAAATGCCAAATACTGAGCCTAGACATGTGTTTTTGTTGCAGAAGAATGGTCATTTTTGCCAAAAATGCAGCCCAAAAATCCAAAGAAATGAGCCCAGATTTTGCGGGAGAATGCATGATAATGTCTGCAAAGAAAAAACAGGCACAATGACTTCGCAAATTTGCAGGAAGATGCTGCGAGCAGAGTAAAAAGGAAATCAAAATAATTTCAAAGATTTTCACTCGCAGGAGGATTACAAAATTTTCGAAAATAACCTATTGCTCTGATACCAAATTACTGATTTGTTGTATTAGCAAATGATCAGAACGATCATTATATAGAATATGCAAGGATACAGAATAGAAAGTTTCTAATAAGAAACTGAAGAAGATCATAGAAACGATCTTATCTACATAATTTACATATTATACAAAGATGACCATTAAATAGTAATAAAATAATATTCTAATAGTGCATGCCTATTGTTTGATATATGATGGAAGAAGTAATGGCAAAAGTGCTTTGCAGTTTGTGACATCTGACACACTTTCTTTTCATAACATCTGCATTTCCTTATGGCAACCTTGAAGGACAGCATGCAGTTTTTTTTATTTAAATCTAAAATAAATTGATAGGTAGCTATTGATGCTTGATGGGTTAGGCATTTTGTGATGCAAATTCTTAAATGTTTACTGATTAGTGACAAGATTATTGATGCAAGCTTGATAATCACAAATCAACTTCAATATGTAAATCAGCCCATGAATTGTTGGACCTGTTGTCTGGTGGTAGTATAGCTTAATTAGTGATTTGATTGAGTAGGTATAGAAAGAATTCAAAATAACATACCTAGAATTTCCTAGGTTATATTTGAATTCATAACAATGCTAATCTATATGTTGAATATAAAAGGCTGCCCCCTAATAGGGGCATCTTTGCCTAGTGGTTTGTGATTATAGGACATTCAGTTAGATATATCCATTTCTAAGGCATGTTCCTTGAATAATTAATGTGAGTCAAATGTATATTTGATTTGTAGCACAATCCAGAATAACCTTTTCATAAATTGAAGGATGTGTACAGTGTAGAAGATGTAGTTGTTGGCATCTAAGTTGTTGAACTCTGGAACAGTATAGACTATGTCTAAATACAAGTTTAAAACATTGAAATCAGGCTCAAGCTGTGGAAACCAAGATAAGAATTCTTTTAAACAATAACATGACTACAAGGGAAATATGATTTCGTATGTTACACTTTACAATCCATAATCAAAAAATGATTATACAATATAACCTCAAGTATAAAAGAATGACTGGGAATAGAAAGCAAAAAGAAGCCAAGAAAGAGTATCCAACTGGACATCATAACACACATCATATGTTCTCATGTAAAGTGCTCTAATGCCATCTTAAAGATCAGAACAATACAAAAAGAAGAAACTTATGTAAAATTCAACATCTGTGAGATTGTTATTCATGTGGTATAATTGCCTCCTCGAAGGTTTTGGTATTCTTGCATGCGATGATTCAGCAGTAAGAATATGCAAGACTCTTCACCTTCATTCACAATGATTTTCTTAATTTTAAATCCACAAGAACTTTGAAGAAACACACACACTTATACTGAGAGGGAGGCAAATCAGTGGAAGACTAACTTTTACATTTTATAAACTTTGGCAATCATATAGTAATAACAAAAAACATCCACACAAGTAAGATCTAACAATTTAGAACACAAGATGCACACACAATTTATGTGGAAACCTAGTGGGAGAAAACCATGGAAAAATAATCTTATTTTGGAAACTTCTTACAATCTTCTTAGGCACCAACCTACAGGAGACACCAATCCCCTCCATTGAGCACCAACTCAGCAAGAACCTCCTAATCTCTTTGAATGAGAGGCACAAACCTCCCAATCTCCTAGAATAGAAGGCACCTACCTTTGAAATGCAATATAACATTTTGTTTGACTTCTTGGATTTGCCCTAAATATACTTTAAAAATCTGCTCACTACTCCACCAAAAACTGCCTTAAAATTCTGCTCACAAATCTGCATAATACCTCCGCTGATCTTCAATGATTGCTCATGAATCTGAAAAATTTCTTCACTTCATTCTGCATCATGATCTTCAACACTTTTTCATAAATCTGCAATATATCTGTTCCAAAAATATGCCTATTTTTTCTCACAAATCTGCACTTATATTTTGAAAGATCTTTAATGAATTCTTGTTAAAATGACCCTCAAAAGGCTTCTTTCTATACCTTGTACAAAGCATCTTTTCACCAAAAGATACATCCCGTTAACAAGATCGGCCAAGAGGCATGACAATATTTATTTTTCATTGCTGTAATTCCTTTGCCCATGGTGGGCGCTTAGCCCAAGGAGGTCGTTCCTCTTAGGGATCCATAAAAAAAATTAATTAAAAATTAATTTCATTCCCTTTAGGAAAGGGTGGCTCTTATTAGGGGCTTGTCCAAAAATAATATTCTTTGCATTTTCAAATCTTTTTTAAGCAAGGATGCCAACATAAAATACTTGTGCAATTTAATAAATAAATTACCTCTCACTTGAACAATGAAATCTCGATCATAGTGCCATAAATCTGGCACAACTTTTCCAACCATTACGCCAATGATTTTTGACATCAGTAACAATAATCCAACAAACTCTAGTTCCTTTCTTTATAGTAACATCGTGAAGGATCAACTTTGTATAAGCAGCAAACTGTTCCTATCATCAATAATACCCCTGCTTTAGAGTAGTCTATTTTTGTAACCATGAGATTGTTATTTGTGTTGATAATTTAAAGATTAAAATGCCACTTATTTAATTGCCTTGAATAATTTAATTTTCTTGCATCGGCTAATTTAGCAATAAGAACGGATAAAGACAAGCCACACCATCTTTGATTTTAACATATTATATGCTTAATTCACGACTTAACTTTAAAACCACAAAAAGTCTAGCTCCGTTCTGCAGTCAACGAGACAACCACTCTTGAGAACAAATATTGCAAGAGATCATGAATTCTCAATGGTATAATCATGAAGGATCCAGCATAACAGGAAAAATCATTTGGGGGAAAATTTGACAAATGAAAAGGGATTTTTTGGAAAATCTGATTTAATAAAAAATACGTAAAAAATTGTAGAAAGAGAAACTAGTTTTTTTGAAAATTATGGTGATTTATATAGTATGGAGATATTGAGAGCAAATAAAACAGAGTTAGATTCTTGTTGTTTGTATTCATATCGCTGATTACATTGCATCACACAAAGCATATTTCATAGTGCATTAATAATAACTAGACGGTGACAAGTGACAATATCAAAATGTCAATTATAATATAATTTTTTCGAAGTCAACCTTTAGACTAATCGCTATTAGAAAAACATTTGGTAAAATATTGGATGATATATTTACTAAGAACCAATTGTTCTTATAGAGGTTACAAACGAGATGTTTCTAAAAAGAAACATCGAAATAATAGAAAGAATCTATTATACAAGATATTTACAATATCTAGAAGTGACCATTAAAATAGAAATAATCTAACATAGGAGATATTATTTTAATACCCTCCCTTAATGGTCAACCTATCAACAACACCAAGCAGCCCCCTGAATTTGACAAACTTCTCTAGAAGTAGGGACTTGGTGAGAATATCAGTAGTCTGATCAGCTGTAGCAACAAACTGTAAATCCACGGATCCATCTTCAACTAGTCGACGGATAAAATGACAATGAATATCAATATGCTTAATGCGCTCATGGAAGACTGGATTTTCGGCAAGTTTGAGGACCCCTTGATTGTCGCAAAAGAGGGGTGAAGGGCCTACCTGAGGCATATGGATGTTGGAAAGCATCCTACGAAGCCAAATTGTCTCACAACTTGCTTTGATTGTTCCTCGATATTCAGCCTTTGTTGAGGACAGAGATAGCACTTGTGCCCAAACTGAAGACATACTTAGAAGTAGACTTTCTGTCATTAATAGAGCCTCCCCAATCCGAGTCTCTGTAACTGATGAGTCGGGCAACTTTGGTTCGTCCATAGAGGATACCAAAATCAGGAGTGCCTTTGACATAGTGCAAGATGCGCTTCGCTACAGCCCAATTATCTCAAGTGGGAGCTGTCATAAAGCGAGATATGTAACTTACTGCAAAGCTGAGATCAGGTCTAGTGGCGGTGAGATATATCAAATTGCCCACTAGTTGTCTGAATGTGGATTCATTCTCAATAGGAGAATTGGATTTAGTTGATAACTTTAGACCAAATTCCATAGGTGTAGATGCAGGTTTACAATCTTGCATTCTGAATTTGTCCAACATACTTAGATTGAGAGATGAAGATGCCATGTGACTGTTGCCAAACCTCGACACCTAGGTAGTAATGGACAAGTCCAAGGTCGGTCATGTCAAAAGATTGACATAGATTTTGTTTGATTCCCTGAATCAACGAGTCAGAACTGCCAGTGATAATCAAATTATCAACATATATAACCAGAATGATGATATCACTGCGAGTAGTCTTGACATACAAATTTGAGTCAGGTCTCCTCTGGAAACCTTGATCTGTGAGGTACTTATCAATTTTCATGTACCATGCCTGCAGAGCTTGTTTGAGGCCATAGAGTACTTTCACCAGTTTGAGGACTTGGTGTTCTTTACCGACAAGCTTGAATCCAGGAGGTTGCGTCATGTACACTTCTTCTAACTCACCATTTAGGAACACATTCTTGACATCTATTTGATGGACCTTCCAGTCACACTGAGCCGCCATGGCAAGGACTAATCTGATGCTGCTCATCTTTGTAGTGGGAGAAAAAGTCTCTTCATAATCAATTCCTTCCAGCTGAGAGAAGCCTTTAGCAACAAGACGAGTCTTGTACTTATCTAAAGTTCCATTAGCTTTGTATTTGACTTTGTAGACCCACTTGTAGCCGATGGGTTTCTTTCCTGAAGGAAGATCAGACAGAACCCAAGTGTTATTTTTCAACAGGCTATGATGCTCAGTCTGCATAGCTTCTTTGTACTTAGGTATCCCTTTCGCCTTTGTTAATGTTTGAGGTTCATACACATTGTGAATGTTGGGTATGAGACCAAAATTTACGGAGTCAGAAGGTTTGCTCTTCTTCCGAGCAGTTCTACCCTTGATGAGCTCATCATCATGAAGATCGCCAATCGTCTTAGCCCTCCATTTAGGCCAGAGAGTACAAGTGCCTGCATGTCTAGCTGAGCCCGCAGGAGAAGGAACTGGTGGAGAGGCAGGAACAGGAACAAGAACAAGTGGAGCCGTCTCAGCTAAAGTCCTCCCATTAGGTGGACCTAATGGAAGACAGATATCCAAGTCGTGAGCTTGGAGAGATTGATCTTCTGAATTTATAACTGAAGGAGAGAGTTGAAATGGCCCTCGTTCCTCATCAAAGACTACATCATGACTGAAGATGAGACGATTAGTCTCGACGTCAACTTTTGGAGTAAATGACAGGATGCCATTGGGGGTGTTTGATTCACTGTTATGAGAGTATGATTAGCTAGACTATGGGTCTAAGTTGCAAAGGTAGAAAGGTGTTGCAGTTGGGGAAGAGCAAGAAGGAATTTATCAACTCTTTCGTTGAGGAAGGTGAGTCCTTGGTTAATCATCACAATGGGTACGAGAGGGTTGCCGTACCTTCCCCATGGCCCATTGTAAGTTGGTATTTCATCAAGCATTTGCTTTGAAAGACAAATTTTTGACTGTATATGGCTACCATTTCCCTTTATTGGATCATCGTAGGCATAATAGCTTGGTTAGTATCCTTTTTTCTGCTATCATTTTTGGAAAACTATATCAATGGAGCTTCCCATCTGCTTCATCATGGGTTAATCTATTGCCTCTATCAGTATAATCTTAGTTTGAACCCTAGCATTTTCCCAATACTGAAGTTTTCTCTTCTTCGTTACAAACCCTTGCAAAGATTCCTTACCTTAACTTTAATGGTAAATGTATAAAGAAGTGCAATGCTGCTTCTTCAAATGCCTCTCTATTCCTGGTGATAGGTGTAAGAATGGATTTTTTTTTTGCCGGTGTTCTTTCTAGTTCCTTTGTTTGTGCCATTGCAGGTGCTGTTGAAAGTTGAAACTAATAATGTTGGTTCTATGCCCAGCTCCAAAACCATATCAACTATGGTGCTATATCAGAAGTTATCTCCAACACATTTACTTCACCTTTTTGAACGTCTCCTTTATGATCCAAAATATCAATGATGAAAACAATTCTACATAGTTAAATCCATAAATTTTTCAATTCTATCATCCTTATCAAAAGGGTACCTCCTACCTTTGATAGCAATAGAAGCCTTAGCCAACTGAGAGACCTTCTCTGTCACAGTCGACAAGATCTTGAACTTTGTAAATATCGCCTTTGAAACTTCCTTGGCAAAATTGGAATGAAAAAAAAATTGATTCTCTTCATTGTCTATATAGTTGCAACTCCCATTGTCACCCAGTAAATACTAGAAACATCTTTATAAAGCACAAGTGAATTTAGAGTGAATACATCACAACCTTTAAATTTTTGATACATCCAAGAGTGCTCAGTTATACTTGGATCTGTGCAAAAGTGGAAATAGAAAACCCCCTTCTTGACTAAATGTAGCTGAGAATTGTGGTTTCAAATGTCTAATAGGTTATGAGAAATCTTGCTTAGATGCATTATATTTTTCTATGAGCACATCCATGGGGCAAGCTTTTTCCCAATACAAGAAGGCGAAGCAACGATAGAACCATGAACTCAAAAGAAACTACAATATTCAATAAGAATCCAATAACATAAGCCTTGATATAGGTGACTGAAGAATGTGACAATAGAAAAATAACATAGTGACAATAGGGCCTATATCGTGCAATAAGAATGCTATTGAAAATTAGATTAAATCAATAAATAAAGTCAATCACATTAACCCCCAAATATATAAACGTAGTGCATAAAAATCAAAGTTCGATGACTCGGACCCGCCTCTGACTCGGCAAGGTCGACTCGACCCGTGACTCACCGATGACTTGGTAACAACTTGGCTATGACTCGATAAAATAAAAAAAAAGATTTTTAACGATTTAAAACTTGTTTCGTGCACCCATTATTGAATAAAGCTTAAAGACACTATAACATCATCAAATAGAAGCTAATTTGATCACATACATAAACATACATCCATCACATAAGTACAAATGTAAATTGTAGCTGAAGGAAATAGAAAACATAGATATGTAGAATTATAAATATTGTCAAATGTATATAAAATCCATGACATCAAATGTTCCCAAACATGTGTAAACAAAAACAAGTCTATGGCTCAGGCTCTAGCTCAGCCTCAGCCTCAGAGTAGTTTGTCAGCCTCCTACAAATGTGTCTGAGGTAGGTCTCGGATGACTGGCAAGCCATAGTCTCTGCCTGTGAGGTGCCACTCTGATCAACATCATCTGCATAGGCAGCTGATCGTGCTCTATCTTCCTCTGCTATAGCGACAACCTCAACCTCTCTGTTTGCTTGGTCAACCCACTCATGGTCCTCCTCAGTGAAGACAAGATCGGTAGACTTAGTGAGCCACTCGGACAATGGATCGATCTCTGCTAGAGTGATCGGAGAGGACTCAATGTCCAAAATCTGCCTGGTCCTAAGACGGAGGTTGTAATGAATGAAGACAAGATCTAACAACCTCTCCACAAACAATCTATTATGCCTCTTCGAGTGTATGTGCTCGAACATGGAGCAGTTGCGCTCACATCCAGAAGCATTGCATGGCTGACTCAAAATACAGATGACAAGTTTTTGAAGGTTTGGGGCTGTAGGCCCAAACATTTGCTACCATAGGCCCAAACATTTGCTACCATCTATTCGAAATAAGGAAAAGAAAAAAAATCAGTTTCATTTGCAACTTTAAGGATAGATTAGAAAATCAAAATGCATAAGCCATAAACTTAAGAATCTTAAGTTTAACATATATTTCTACCTGGCTGCAATGTTGTCCTAGTGTCTTTGCACATCTTGCTTGCGAAAATCACCCCTTGTTCATTATTATTTGCATCTATCTCTTGCACTGTAGATGCGCCATCACTAGACATCTTTTGCATTACGGAATATATGCCACTAAGAACCTCCTCATTCGCCTTGAAGTTATCAAGGAAACAAAATGAAGGATTGAGGAAATAAGCTGCTGCATGGATGAGCCCGTGGAGCTGGTTTTGCCATCTCCTATCAATGATCTCCCAAATGGGGCCATACTTATCCTCAACTCTTGCATACCTGGATCTAATGGCCTCCTTGGCCCTATCCATGCCCTCATATATGTAGCCCATAAAGGGCTTCTCCCCATCAACAACTCGTAGGAGAACTACAAGGGGCTCAATGACCTGCATATAGTGTTAAAACAAATAGTTAAGTCACAAGTGTTCATTAAAAATTTAAAACAAGAAAAATTGCAAAGTTGCAAACAAAACAAAAATATATTTACCTACATGATCTCTGCACAAGGGGTCCAAAAACTTGGCTCATCAAAAAATACAATCTGCCACATCCATCCCTGCAATGGTCGTAGCATTGGATGAGGCAGTCTACTCCTCACCAACAAACATGCGTCTCAAAGCTGCCTTTGATTTCAACAAGGATTTTAGTGAGGAAATTTGAGGCAAATCTCGTGAAATCAGGGCGGGCCAACTCCTTTTGCCCTGTGTATTGCCTCATCATGCTAAGGACCAATGCATGATTGTAGATAAACTTGCAAATGTTTTTGGCCTTATCAACACATCATTTGAGCCATTCAAGCTTGCCAATATCCTCTAACATGAGGTCAAGGCAATGGGCCACACATGGAGACTAAATTTTTTTCGGGTGCCTCTCCATCAAAAGTTTACCTGCAACAATTTTAAATTAATTAGAAATTTAGAGGTGTTTTAAGAAAATTTTAAATAAATTCATAGGTAACTTTCCATCAAAACTTAAAAAGTTTAAAGTTTACCTGCAACAACATAACTTGTTGCATTATCCATCACCACTTGCACCACATTTCCTTCTTCGCACCTCATGTATAACTTCCTCAATAACCTCACATAAATATGTGGCATTCTTCACATGTGAGGAAGCATCAACAAATTTCAAGAACATGGTGGATCTTGAAAATAAAGCAAAATAATTATCAATTATCATAGATCAATCAACAAATCAAAATAAAAATTAAATTATTCAATGCATTTAGGGTAGTAGAATGATCAATCACCTCCATAGGAAACAAGAAAATTTAGGAGTGTCCTAATCCTTCTATCCGTCCAACCATCTGTCATGATGGTGCAACCCTTTTGGCTCCAAGACTGTCTGTGGTCCTCTAGCTCAACTTTCATATCATTAACCATTTCTAACAAGAGGGGGCCACTTAACTCAGTATCAGTAGGGGCTTTAAAGCCCGCCCCGGAAATGGTTACGACATTTATCATGCCTTGCCAATAAGGAGACCTGTCACAAATAGATTAGGATTAACCTTTAGACAAAGTATAGTTCAGCTTCAAACTATAAATTTTAAAATTTAATTTTAAATTTAAAGCAATCAAATAAAAAAGAATTACTTGGCTGCAAGAAATGGAATGTTGCAAAAGTACCAAAACTCACAAATTTGTTTTCGTGCAGCATCATGGACCTCCTTGTTCCAACCCATGCTCTCAAGCGAGGGTTGTGCACAAGGAGTAGTGCGTGACACAAAATAGTTGTCCAACTTCGATTTCCGGACTTTAGGGCCAAGGGTAATAATGCCACTAGAAGGAGCAGCAATAGAAGCACTAGAACTAGGACGAAAGGGAGGCATGGAAGAACCCTCTCCAACGCAGCCCGCAAATGTGGATGCGGATATAGTTGTGGCTGTGGATGCAGATGAATGGGAGCCAATAGCACCGATCTCTTCTTGTTGCCTCTTTTTAGTTCCCGTTTCTTCTTCATATTTTTCTAACCCGACATAACAGAAACGAATTCCCTCAGGAGTTGCCTTTAAACATGGGTCAGCATTGTTACCAGGTATGCCGACAATATGGTATTTAAACCTATTGATGCCACCATGAGAAATTTCTTTACAAAATGTGCATTTTGTTTGGTTTTTTTGTTTACTAGGAAACTCTCCAGTATATTTCCAAGATTCACACTTTGGAGGCATTGGGAAGAATTAATGTTTTCAAAACTTGAAGGTTGCTGCAATAAGATAAAATTACGAACAAAATTACAAATTTGTGCATTGTATTTTAGAAAAATCAGCAAACCCTACATTTTTTTTAGAAAAAATTGAAAAAACATGTTTACAAGATTCACAGTTTGGAGACATTGTGAAGAATTAATGTTTTCAAAACTTGAAGGCTGCTGCAATAAGACAAGATTACGAACAAAATTACAAATTAGTGCATTGTGTTTTAGAAAAATCAGCAAACCCTACATTTTTTTTAGAGAAAATTGTAAAAACATGTTTACATTTTTTTCTTAATAAAATCAAGGGTTTTCTATTGTTCCACTTCTCTCATTGAAGTATGCAATTTATATTTTAATAGAAAACATTTAAGATTTGGAAAGTTAAACCTCAAATTTAAAAAAAAAAATGGAAAATCCATAAACATACAAAAAAAAAATCAACAAAATCTACAAAATTTAACACTTACCACTTTCAAATGAGTTGAGAAATCTTGGAACAACTGCTATGGACTCCTTGATGCTCTTAATGGAAACCTATGCCTCCCCAATATGATTTTGTGGACTCCTTGATGCTCTTTTTCCCTGTTGGTTGCAAACCTATGGCCTCTTGTTTTTCTTCCTCTCTCTCACTTTTCCTCCCTTCTAATAAGAAGCAAATAGAATGCCTTTTAGGGCAAATTAGAAAGCATATGTAAAAACAAAATTAGGAAAAAGTGTTTATTTTTCTTTTGTTTTTTCATTTGCAATCCGTGATTGCCGCCGGCTGGGTCATAGCCCACGGACCCGGCGGGTCATGGCATGACCCGCTGGCTCTGCGAGTCATGACCCATGACCCGGCGGGTCATGAGAGCCCGACCAACTCAACTCGGTCCGCGGGTTGTCAAAACTCGCACAACTTGCGGCGACTTATGGATCCCTAATATAAATAGGCCTCTTTGTTAATTTTAGGATAGCTGCAAATGTAATAGCACTGCCTAGATTGTATATGATATGTGTTATTACATTTGCATCTATCCTAAAATTAACATGGTATCAAAGCCAGACTGCAAATGTAAGGGAGTAGTTTGTTGATGGTGAATGTGTGACTGTCTCAGAAAATATAGTCTCAGTACAGGGACCATATCTCACAAATCCACCGTTGGATTTTTCTGAATTTTAGATATGTTGGTGAAAAACAAATTTTGAAGAATCTCACTGGAGCGATTGGAGAGAAAGTGTAGGGTTCAAAAGTTATGACAGGCTGTGTACGGGTCTATGTGAAATTCCTGAAAGCGGCTTTCATTAAAGAGATATTAATTTGTTATGATCGTGGTCAAGCATTAACAAAGAAGAACATATTCAAGGAAGGGTGTCTCTTTCTATAAAGAAAGAATTAATTATAGAGTGTCACATCTTTTGGAGCAATCAAGTCATTTCACAAGACATAAGAATTATTCAACGATATAAGAGTGGGAATTGTACATTGTGGTGGGGGAATAATAACCAATGTTACATTCCCATTTGAACCATCCTTAGTGGGGAGATGATTCAAAGGGGAGATGTCTCTCAAATAATCTGAGAAGGTGTTTTCTGATTTGATGTATATGGACCTTCATTGAAGCAACTTGTGTCAAGGATGTTGATGTGCAGATAAGTATATGTTATCCTTGAATATTATATTTATCTACTCATTGTAGTCTCTCTCATCAATATTTCTATACGTACTATAAGAGCTATTTGCCTTGATCTTTTTCAGGGATTCTCTTGCAGGAAAAGAAGATTGATATCAGATTCAGAGGGAGTCTGACACTTCAGAGGTGACTTTGGACGAGGAGCTCAGAAGATTGATATCTACTTCAGAAGGGAGCCACATTATTATGAATGTCTGGTGTTGCCAAGCCTGGGGATAAATCCACAGTTTATTACATTCACTCTTGTTGGAATCAGACAAGTGCACTTGTGTATGGGAAATTGCTCCTGTGGATAATGTTATGATCAAAATTTCAACATGATCATGTACCAGATGATGAGTCTCTTGAAGCAAGATATTTTCATGATTGGGGCCATGTATGGTTCCGTAA